>JAQZBX010082329.1:0-13560 GCA_029593785.1 Cabassous unicinctus | reverse complement strand
GAAACTCCATTAGAGACTTAAAAAATGTCTGTAGCATTATTATGTCAATAAGAGCAACTAATGTACTGGGAACATTAGATTTGTTTACTTATCGACTGGTCATATCCATAAATACTAATTTTATAAAATATTTGGATAAATCGATTGGAGTTAACATCCATATATAAAATGGTAACCTTAAATAAAGAAGAAATCATTTATAAAATCACACTGATCATTTCTACCTCGAGAGACTTTTTAATGCAAATACTACTGCAACTTTGCCTTTTCTAGGTAACTCTGGAATTTGTTTTTTGGTTTCCATTCTTAAATCTAGAATCCTACTAGAAAAGTAACACTATAATTCAGTGGGATGCTTGGACAAATCCTCTACATAGGAAAGTATTTTTGCCTTTTGAACCTTTTTACATTTCTAAGCTTCTTCCCCTTCCAATGAAATCATAGCTCATAGTTCTTTTCATCTCTAGATCATAGAAATTCAATTTCCTTTCCATCTAAACTTTTATTTATTATATATTTCTTTTTTCCTTATTATTTTAAATATATATATATATATATATATATATATATGCGCGTGCGCACACACACACACACACATACACACACACACATATATATATATATATTTTACAGAAGTTGTAGGTTTACAGAACCCCCTATTATTAACACCTTGCGTTAGTGTGGTGACTTTGTTACAATTGTTGAAAGAATATTACTATACTTGTACTATTAACTACAGCCTATAGAGTTTACATTAGGATTCATGGTTGTGCTGCACCGTCCTATTTTTTTAACATATTTTTATTCCATTAATATATATACAACCTAAAATTTCTCTTTTTAACCATACTCAAATATATAACTCAGGGCTGTTAATTACCTTCACAATGTTGTGCTACCATCACAACCATCCATTACCAAAACTTTTCCATCACCCCAAACAGAAACTCTGTACCAATTAAGCATTGCCTCTCTATTCCCTACCCCCACCCCAGCCCCTGGTAATCTGTATTCTAGTTTCTGTCTCTCTGTGCTTATTTGATATTGTTTGTTTATTTTTTAACCCTTCATATTGAAAACTCTGTAGTTTGGTGACATGCCATATCTGTTAATTATATAGTACATTTTCCATTTTTGGCCCTGCAGATATCCTAAAAAATGGAATCAATTATATCATATGCATTTTAAATCAGATAACCTTCTTACGGTATAGGCTTTTTCTTGAAAAAACTCTTCTCTTTATTCATATGGGCTATGCAAGAAGGTTCAATTAAAGCCTGAAAAGTTCTAATTTGGTCAATTATCATATCAGTGTCTTAACATAAGCATAGATTACCACGCAGCCTGGTCCAGTTAGTACGGACAACCTTTGAAAGACGACTTACATCAAGGCCACCAAGGATGTGAGATTACCAAGTGAAGTAGATTGTTTTTAGACTAGAAAATGAGATCTCAGTCCCCAGACTAAGGAACAAAAAAATGGTAGGCTCAAAGAGTCATTATGTGTAACTTCCTAACAATAAATTTCATGATATGCCAGAGACAACTCTTCTGCTAATTTCACACGTCAGAACGGAGGTGCAGAGACTGTAGGTGACTGTGCAGGTCCACCTGGACAGCGCCTGGCAGGGCAGGGCCAAGGGATGCTTTCTCCACTACTTCCGCCTCATTTGGCCATGGAGAGGCACCAGGATGTTCTAGCGGATGTTCTAGTGATGACGTGGGTGAAGTTCTGCGTGTTTCCTGCAGGTCAGGCAGACCTAGAGAGAGGGCCTGAGGTTCTGTCCTTTATGGAATTGACTGGACGTAGTTACAACTGTTAAGGAAAACAATTCACTGGCTAGGCCTCATCCACAAAATAGAGTCCTCTCAAATCGCGTCAAACATATTCAGTCACATTCGCCGTTCAAAAAGAGTCATGTCAAAAATTTAAATATAAATTCAAATTACTGAACTGTAACGTAGTAGCAACATACCCTTTATAACTCGGGACTGTCGAGCATTAATTACTTTAGGGGACTGCTTGATAAACCAGAAGAGAAAAAAATCTCATTAGAAGATAACATTGCTTGGAGGGCTCAGACCTCTCCAAAGGAGGTCTAGAACCATCACAACATCCTTGATAAATTTACCAAAGGGTTTATAAAATAGAAATTGTAATTATTGCCCTGCATTTTTAGAAACCAGAAATGCAGTGAAACTAAACAGCGTGTCTGAATTTTAGTTCATATCTCTTACTCACTCCTACCATAACCAAATGTGGTGAAATAATGATGAAGATGTTGATACGAGTATTTTTTTGTCCTGCCAGGTGAACCAATTAGCTAATAAATGTTTTTAACATTACATCTGAGACACATTATTATTTAAATCAACATTATTTATGGGGGCTAATGTTTAAAGAAAGTACAACTTATTGAGAAGGGAAAATAAAAAGTAGAAATAGTGGTTGTATTGGGGTTGAAAGACTATTCTTTTACTTCTACTTTTATTTTCCAAATTTCCTTTATAAGCATGTTCTACTTTAATAAAGGAATTGTTATAGCCACTATCCTGTTCTGGTTTTCAAGCAGCATGGTTTGTTCCAAATTATAAATCCATTTTGAAAGCATCAGTAGCAGTTTTCTAAATATATCTGTATTTTTGCCTATTTCTATTATCTGGCAATGCCTGCTGTTTACAAACATGCCCAGGAGATGCCCTAGAAATTATTTTTCCCACATTCATATTTTAGCATTTTATTACATATCCTAGGAGAAAGAATAATAAAAATCTATGCATGTAGGATGTGCAACTAATCCCCAAGCCAAGAGCAGCATTCGGGGAAGAAAAGTGAAATGGTAGGAAAATCATCAGATCAGGAATTAGACAGCCTGTTGGGTAGATCTACCTGCTCCCAACTGACTGTGTGAACTTGGACTCTTTTGTTGCGCCTACAGTATCTGCAATCATCTCATTTAAATGACTAGTCATACCTTCCATTAATGTTGTAAGTATCAGGTAAAATATAATATGTACGCATTTGGATTATAAGCCATATAGTGAATGAAATAGGAAGGCCATTATTATTTGGGGGGATAAATCATGTAGTTATAATTGTTTTTGTTTTTTCCTCTGAATATTAAATTATTTGTTAGGAAATATATAAATTTAAAAGTATCTTTGCTATCTTTTAGACAGCATTTACAGTGATTCTACCCTGTTTAAAATGTTTGCATTTGTCATATTTATGTGTTAAGAAGAGGTATTCGGTCCTGGTAAATCTTTACCTTTTAAAAAACGCAGGGACGACTCGTCCCTGAAAAAGCTGCCTCCATCAAAAACTCTCAACCTCTTTAAGTATGTTGCTGTTGCTGCACCGTCTCAGAGGATCTTCTGGGAGACCCAGTTTTAGATGAAATTTTCAGGTGGCCTTGAAGCATCTCTTTCATAAGAGAGTGTCCTCGGTTAGTCTCCAGGACTAACTGGAGCTCTTTGGCCTGAGCATCGTGGTCTGCCCACTGGGGCTTTTCCTCCTTCAAAAGCGTGGCTTTGACAGGGCCGTCCAGCTTCTGGCTCTGGGAATCTGGTGAGGTTCCCGTGGGCCGTCAGGGACACCCCTGTGAGGAGCAAGCTTGCAAGTGTGTGGTGCTGGGCCGAGAGGTCCTTTTGGATGGGCCCATCCACTGCGTGGGCATTGGAGACTCGTTTCACCTTTCAGCTTTGCCAGCTTCCACTTCTCGAGTGAGCCCACAGCTCTATCAGGAATTCTCTGAAAACGAAACTTGAACAGGAGGGTCAAGCAAGAAATATTCGGTCTGGCTGGGAGAGATTTAAGGAGAAAAGGAGGCAGCCAAGACCAAAGGAATCTATTTAAGCAGAATGCTTCTTTGGGTGGCTTTTAAAAACAAAACTCCAACTATAGGGACATTTTAGGGCTCCCAGGAATCAGGCTTTGATACTCTAGTTTCATCTGTGGATGGAATGAAGGGGAAGGAACTGAGAAAAGAGAAGTCTTCATAAAAGAGTCAGTATTTCTTTGTGCTTTTTTTCTTTATAAACAAAGGGAAACAAAATAACAAAATTGACTTCTCCTAGACATGGAAAATTTGACCTTGAAAGTCTTGAAAGAAAAAGATTTAGATATGGCTAGTAGAGGCAAAGGGATATTTATATTTATGGAAATGCTGCGAGTAACTCAGAGAATTGTTATCCTGTCTAGATGTCTGAGATCATTCTGTCTGTTTTGTAGATTTTGTAGATGGAGAAACCAAAGACTAGAATATTTAGTTGATGTTTTCAAGATCTCTAAGCCATTAGAACATCTAGAAGGACTAGAAATTGGGCTCTTGAGTCTCAACATAGTGTTTTATTCATAAGGAAAATTGATTTTGAGACTTGCATTGGCATCAACTGAGAGTTATCAAATGAGACGATTGGTCACTCAGGTTCTACACCCAACATAGAAGTTAATCAAGGGTGGATGCCAGTACTACACTCAGATTGCTGGAACATAGAAACATATATCAAAACTGAGAGTCATTAAAGGACAATCCTGTTGTAGTAAGTGAATATTGAAGGAGGCAGGAGAGGGCATGTGCTGAGAGCCTAATTCTTCAAATAGACCACCTATTGAGTGGGAAGAGTTTGAGAGTCAAGCATGAGCAAGGTGTAGAAGGAAAGAATGTTGCGGGGAAGGGTAGAATGTGGTGAAGAAAAAGGTCTATTTACAATTAAATGAACTAAATAGTTGTCCACGGGGTCCCCAGAGGATAAGGCAAGAAGTCTCTATTTTTTTGTCTCTTTTTTTAGGAGGTACTGGGGATTGAACCCAGGACCTTGCACATACAAAGCCAGGTGCTCAGCCACTGAGCTAAACCCGCTCCAAGAAGCCTCTTAATGCTAGGAAATGTAGGAAAGCCCTACGAGGTTTAGATTATCACTCCATAAATGTTGAATGAGTAAGTAAATGAAGTGCTCAAAATCAGAAACATTTTCCATTTTTGCCATTCCAAGAAAATGAATTTAGAAATAGGAATATCTAAGAGAGTGTAAGTTTCAGCTTCAAGTGGGGCATTTAGAATAATTGATGCATTTTAATAAAAATGAATTTTAGGCTTCCTCTTCCTCAGTTTAATCCCTCTGCAATGCAGGAGTCATATCTTAAGCAACTGGTTCCCTGGAAATCTGAAAATGAAAATTCACGTGTCTTCAAAGGGAAATGAACAAATGGAATTAGACTTGAGCCTGGCCTAGAAACTTGTTCTTAAGATCGCGAACCTTTCCTGCACTTCACTGCAGTCAAAAATCCCTAACTTTTAAATTTACGATTATACCCTGAAGGTTTCAGAGCACACCATCGGCCTCATCACTGTCTGACTGGTCCTGTCTTTGTTAGACGTGGAATAAAACCTTTCCTGTAACCCAGTTGCCCAGAACTCGCTTGTTATACTTATCTTATATACATTTCATCAATTGTTTTCTATCTTTTTTACAACTCTGTACATTTCTCAAGAGATTACTAGGCACTAACAAAAAGCTTGTAGAAACCCAAAGTAGAAACTGGATTAATTATCACCATTAATGAATGGTCTCAGAACTAACATTTGCTCATCCCTTCTCGTTCATTGTAGTGACTTCATCAGGACCATTGCCTTTTTTGTTATATTTCATTACAGTCTATTTCAGAATTTCTTGAGTCATCAGTTTCACCATAACATTGAGTTCTGAAAACTAGAACAGTAGCGAGATGTACATCTCGCATATAAAATAGTCTCTCTCAAAATAGCTTTCAAAGTTTGGCTGATAATTTTTGGTATATTAGTAGTCGTATGCTTTTGCCTTCTCAATGCAAAAGAAAGCATTGAATCTATTGTTTCCTTATTATCATGTTAACTGTTTCCAATTTTGAATGCAGTTATTGTAAAATTAAAATAATATGAATTACAATTCGGTGAATATTCAGGACTTCTCTGTTCCGGGACAGAGGCATAAAGGAATTTGGGGAAAAGGTGACTTCTCGTTAGTGTCTGTTTTTGTCACCTTTTGATTTTTGTGGCCCGTTGTATCCTTCGTTTCCTGACAGCCACTATTTGTTATTGTCTTTTTCCTGCAGTCCTATTCTCTGTATTAGTGGATGAGAGTAATTGTGATGAAATATATTTACTTTTCCCAGGTGTCCACGTAACCAAAGATCTTTATATAGATTAAATGAACCTTCCCATTCATTGTACCTCACTCACATGAAAAGCTTCTTATGATAAGCGGCTGTTTGGTTTGATTGTGAGCTTGAGAAGAGCCAAGGACACGTGTTATAAATTGGACGCCACATTTGGACTGCATTGCTAGAATTTCGTATATGGCATGAGAAATTGTCCACAGTTTGAAAAGCTGAATTTATTCTGTCATGTTCTCTGGATACCTGTGCAGTCTAGCCACTACTAGAGAACACTGTGCTCACACCCAGCATTCTGGCCCAGATTCTCCTTTTCCAAGCCTGCCAAACTTCATTTTTAAAAGCGAAATATTGCCTCTGGAATCTTTTGTCTCAGCAGAAATGTATGTTTTGATGTCAATTGAATCTGATAGTGGTAAAAGTTGTTGTCATTTGGGGAACTCACTCCTCATGAGGAGGATGCCGAGGAGAGCAAATGGAGGCAGGATATGCTGTGAAAGTTTAATTTTCTGGGTCCATGTGTGATTTCCAGTGATACTTTGTGTGTTGAGAACAGAGAGATCTTTTAATAATCACACATCTAAGTTGAGGGTATATGGCTTACTCTTTATTAGGCCTAAATGAGCTTTAAAATTCCTTGCTTTGGAAATCTATGGAGATTGATGTACGGTAAATTTATTCTTTTCAGGTTTTTTGGTATATTAGGTCCATCTGTATAACTTTAAATGTTCTCTTAGATTCCTTTATAAATAAGGTTTCAGAAGGTAGTTTCTGAACAGGTTTTATCCATTTCCCGAGCAGAGCTTATTTTCTAGCATCAGCGAACTTGTCATGATAATCAACTTTTTTGTCCCAACCATCAATCACTCTTGATTACAGCTGGGTAGAAGTTCTGTTCTGTTGATCGGCTCATCAGTGCGCATAATAATACACCTGGAGGCCAGTACAAATCATCCCTCAATGGGAAAAGCATTTTCCTTCAAGGCTCTTGTCATGGTTTTATCATTTACATTTGGGTCTCATTGAGTTGTCATGTCTGTCTTTGTCTCTCTCTCTCTCTCTCCCTCTCTCTCTCTTTCTCTCTTTCATCTCTCATATAAAATAGTCTCAAAAGAGCTTTCAAAGTTTGGTTGAGAATTTTTAGTATATTATTATTATTCTCCTTTTGCCTTCTCAATTCAAAAGAAAGCACGGAATCTATTGTTTCCTTATCATGTTAACTTTTTCCAATTTTAATGCAGTTATTGTAGAAATTAAAATCATATGAATTGCAATTCAATGAATATTCAGTACATCTGTAAAAAAGTTTCACATATGTTTTACTAGAATATTTACAAATCTGATTTTGTTGATTTTTAGTGGTTTCCTAAATTAAGTTCTTTTTTTGTTTTGTTTTGGCTCAGGCTGGGGAATATTTATCTTTAATTGTCATCTTATTTTAATTAACACTAACTAGCTTTCTTCGTGGTTTAAAAAGACTTTGAGAAGTAAATGTTTTAAAGTAAATTGCTCAAAGTCAGTATTACGCTTACACTGTATCTATAATATATGTTATATACCAGTAAAAATATTTGTTTCTGTAAGCCAACTCATATTTCTTAAAACAGTAACATTTTCAGAGAAGTTACTGGAGCAATGATAAAACTTTATCATAGTAAAATATATATTGATTTCATAAAGTACTTAAAATAAATATTTGATTAAATAAACATTTAATACATCCTTTGTGGATTCCATAGAGATACTATTCTACTATTTCTTGTATTTTGTTATATTTTTGTAACTTTATAATTATGGAATAATAGAGGATCATAAAACATATTTTAACATTTAGAGTGTCGAACATACAGAAAACAGAATAGAATATGAGATTACAGGATAATGTGGATTTTATTAGAAATCACAACTTTTCTATTAAAGAAAATCCTGAAATTTCTTCTATGGTTGGACTTCCTATGACAATGATATATTTCTATTTACAAGTGAAATAGGACAACAATGACAGAGTGCTGTGTTTTTCTTAAACACAGGCATTTAGACATTATTAGTTCTTACTTTAATCTGTGAGACAAAACAAGGGCAAATGGCATCAATTATGGAGAAAGTAATCCATTTAGAAATATATAAGCCATGCAACAATGAATCGTATATGGTTTTGAGAAGCAGAGCTAAATGCACAAACTGGTTCTTTGATACCCCCATGTCTTGAATCTTCCTGGGATAGGGGTGGATCACTTTTATCAAGGGGTGCTTTGTCATTATGCAGGTTTAATGATCAACATCAATATTTTGTGGTATCTACTTGTTTCTCCTTATTAGCAATCAGCAGACTGGGTCTTCTGAAAAGTAGATCAAAATAGTTTATTTCTTTTTAGCCCAGAGAGACTAGTCTAATGATTTGCCATAAGGAACTTGTCATGTGCATGTGCTATATGATTTTTATATGGGAACTACCTGTACTTTTTTTTCTTTTGTTTTTTGTTTTTTTTTAATAATTTTTTTACTTTTATTTTTAAAGAAGCTTTAGATTACATAAATGTTACATTAAAAATACAAAGGATTCCCACATTCCCCACTCCCTTCCTCTCCCACACTTTCCCACATTAGGGTCATCCTTCATTAGTGTGGTACATTTGTTACAATTGATGAACCCATATTGAAGCATTGCTACTAACCATGGACTACAGTCCCATGCAATTTTGTAGGTTATGACAAAATTTACAATGGCCAGTATCTGTCACTGCAATGTCATGCGGGACAACTCCAATGTCCCCAAAATGCCCCCATATTACACCTATTCTTCCCTCTCCCATCGCTCAGAACCTCTGATGGCCACTGCCTTTATATCAATGATAAGAGTTCTTCCATTGCTAGAATAATAAGTCTATATAGAATAATAATGTCTACTTTAGTCCGTTGTTCATTCTCCAATCTTGAGGATTTGGGATGGTTATGCCCACTCTGCTTCTAATTGAGAAGGGGGTTAGATCACTTTTAAAGAGTAGCCAATAGCTTATGACCTAATGCCTAACTTTGAAAACCAGCCTAACATAATTGTCAATGCTGTTTCTGTGTATATATATGACACCCAAATTTACTGAAAAATGTATTACAACTCATTGTAGACTGTTGGATATGAAGTGATAGAGCTTCATTTTAAATAAATAACTCATGTAAGAGTTTTCTTTCTTTTTTTCTTTTTTTTTCCTCCCTCTGGGGATGTTTAGCTCACATTGTAATTTTATTAGCACATTAAATGTTGGCAGAAAACTTGAAGCAGATTTTGGGAAGTGACACTTCTATGATGAGATCCAGTTACTAAAATTTTGACCCTGTCATCTCCTCTAACTTGAAACACATTATCAATCTTTATATTGAAAAGTGCCAAGAATTAAAAGCTCAGCTTAAAAAGAGACTTAGAGACTCCTTTAGAGGTATTTTATGTACAGAACCCAGTTTTTTGTTGTTGTTGTTCTTTATTTGTTTTTTTAAACAAACTCCTAAGCCACTGAAGAATGTTAAAAGGGTGAAAGTTAGCATATTTCACAACTTAGTCCTATTTTTTTGAAGTGAATCAAGTTTCTCGATTCTGGTTCAGAGAAGACTTGCTTCAGTATCTGGAGGTGTAGGAGGGGAATAAGTAATCCAAATAGATTTCAAGATTCACCGCCAACCTATGCCATCACTCTTTGGTGGGACCAAAGAGTCAGTATTTTAGCAGCTCCTCAGGTTGTTCTGATGCCCAGCCAGGTTTGGAAACCTCTGTTCTATACTCCTGTTATTGGCTTGAGGAAGCCCATTGCTCTTGTCATGATTGATTAGGAGCAAAGGATTTTGGAGAAAATATCGAGACTGTTCTGCTTAGAAGACTCTATGGAGGACATTTTAGGGACTTCCTTGCCTAAACCCTCAAATCCCTTACACTCTCTAGCCGTGTTGTCTTTACTGGGCAAAGCTCTTTACTTAGCTCTTACCCCAGTCCTACACCCTCACAGCTGAATGTGGCTGGAGAAAACCATTCCACCATGCTGAATCGTCTCATTTAAATCAATGGCCAGTAACCCAAAGTGGCCCCGTATCGCTCCCTAGCAATCATACTTGGTTTCCCAAGTCCACTTACTTTCCCACTCTTAGACCTTGTCTCTTCCCCTCAGCCTTCCAACACATACTCCTCTATGCTAATTCTTAGCTGATAACTTTGTATCCTATTTCACTGAAAAAAAATAAGAGCACTCAGAGGAGATCTTCAGCAGCATCTCACTGCCAGCGGCTGTGGCCGTTTGCTCTGCTTTTCCTCCTGTTAGTCAAAACCATCCTTTCCAAGAAGAGCCACCTCCCGCATGGCATCACGGCAGCAATTCTCCCTCTCTCCAGCATGTTAAGTTTTCCTGCTCTACTAGGTTATTCTCATTGGCACACAGATATGCTGCCATGAAAGTGTCTCTTGCTCCCACTTTTCCTTGCAGTTGAAAAGCATTGCCCTCAATTCTACCCCGACCTTTTTGTTCTTTCCTTTGTACATGTGGGCTCAGCTGGAACCGTGAACATATGCGAAAATGGCTAGGCAGAGGTCCGTTACGGGTTTTCTTATTTTGCCCGGCTGCGGTCACAAATACCACAAACTGGTTTTGGCTTAAACAACAGGGTTTTGTTGGCTCACAGTTTCAGTGGCCAGAGGCTGGCTTCTCCCGGTTTTGGTATGTTCTGGCTGCTGGTGATCCTTGGCTTCCCTGGCTTTCCCATCGTGTGTCCTCTCCCCTCTCTTCAGGCTTCCGTTTACTCCAGGCTTCGGGCTCGTCCCACGGCTTTCTCTCCGTCTGAATTTCTTCTGCTTCTAAGGGACTTCAGGACTAACATAAAGGCATACTCTCATTCAGCTGGGTCACGCCTTAACTAAAACAGCATCCTCAAGAGATCCTGTCCTATTGACAATGAGTTCACACCCACAGAGGAATGTAGATTAAGAACCCATGGTTTTAGGGGTCCATAAGACAAGCACCACACAGGTTAAGAGAGCTTTTCGTCTAAAACACAGCGTTAAATCACTTAAATACAGTTTTCCTCTACTGTATACGAAACCAAGCTGTAAGGGGTGGGTCTAAAATGAGTACGTCTTCCCTTTTCTAATCCTTTCCTCATGACAGCAGTTTCCCCTTTTATTTTAATAATTCTTTGAATTGATTTGAAGTTCCCAAATAATCATTATTCATGCCTAACAAAACAGGAAAAGATAGAGATGTAAATTTTTCTGTTGTGTTAACTCTGGCATTTGACACAAATATTGCTCAAAGCCCAGATTTCTTCAGTAACTCAGTGGAATAATAAGCAACTTCCTAATAACCAGGACTGAGTATTTTCTAAGATTTTGTTCAACTGAAGAGAGGAGGGTCGAAGGTATTGAATCATTCAGTGAACTCTTCATGTATTAGCATTCTAGAAGGTCACTGTTAGTAGAGGAATAAAAAAAATCTCTATTAGTCTTAATTGATAAGTCATACCTAGAGTAACATGATTCTTTACAGGCAGAAGGAATGGCAGGTGCTGGCGCCACTACTTCCTTGACAAGGCGTTCTAGGCAAATTGTTACATCCCCATTGCCATGTCTTTTAGATGGTTTAGGCTAGAGTAGTGCAATCCTAGATACCAGAGACATTAACTGAAACTTAGTCTGCATTCTGTCTTCTGATCTCAATTTTATTTGCATGGAGAAGAGAAACGAGGCATATTTTGAAAACCTGGACCCTCTTTCCATGGGATGCCAATATTCTCTCTAGAGACAGTTGCTCCAAAGAAAACACACACACACAATGGCAGCTAAATATTTCTTCTTCCACAGTTCTAGAGGGCATCAGAGGTGTGTCTTTCATGAACTCTTGCTTCAAGAGTTATCCATCACCGCAGCAGTTTTCCATAGATTAAGAACTACATTTGCATTCTAAGTTCTGTCTTCCAACAGCTGCTGTAAGCTAACTTGGCTGTAAGCTAAGAGTTTGCATTTGATCATCTGCCAGTGAAAATCATAAAATCATCTTGGCAACAGAATTTAGGAAAAGAGGTCTCCTCAGCCCAGCTGTGCTTATCCGAGTTAGCAGCATGTGTAATAGCACTCCTTCAGCTCCTTCTGCTTCCCAGTCAGCGTGGGAATGATATGCTGCTGGTAAAAGCTGAAGCTAGTTCCAGTTCCTTGTGTCAGAAGTGGCCCACCTTTTGTTGCATATTTGGGAGGTGGGGGTAGGATGGGAAGACTGCATTGTCTGCTAGAGTAAATATGCTAGAGTGTTGGAGGAATGATCTGTTTGATCTTTGGGCGAGCCCTTGATAAATCACCAAGACCAATATCTCAGTTTTGCGCCTAGTCCACAATTCAGTTCAGATGAGAAAGGGGTTGTTTCCAGGTTTTTATTTACTCCAGCTTTGTGAAATGGAAAAACTAACAGATTTGCATCTGGCTAGTCCCGATTCAGCTTCGATATGATTGTGAGCAAGATTTTTATAACTTCTGTGAGTCTCAGATTCTCGCTTGTAAAATGATGGTGATAATACTATTATATAAAATGATTCTGAGGATTTTAGGGGATATTGTAAGCAAAGAAGCAGATGCATAGTAGATACTTAGGGTTAATTTTCTTGCCTCCTTATGTTTGATGTTGGCATGAAAATAGGATCGTTTTTGATACTCAGTATCTTTCCAAAATCACAAATTTACTGAGGTAAAGATTGCTTGATGTCCAATTTCTATCTTTCTTCATCAGTCACATAACTGGACTTACTGCTTATTAAAACAAAGTCAACATTTTTTAGTTTCCCCTGATGCTAGAAGTAGCCTTATGACACATATATTCTGGTTTTGAGATACTTTCTATTCTGGCCTATGGGATTGTGTGGTGTGTGCAACTTCCAGGAACTTCTTAGAAAAATACAGTATGTCCTTCCAATTCCATTTTATCTGGAATGTAGATGTGATGGCTGGATCTGGAGCATCCAGACTTGGGGTATAAATTGCTTGTTGAGGATTCAGGAGCACCGTGATAGAGCAAGCCTGGATCCTGATGCTTATAGAGCCTCTTTAACAACTCAAGACTGCCCATAGTTATATGAAAGACAAATAAACTATCTTATGCCATCACCTATTACTTAGGCTTTCTGTTACCCATTTAGCTTTTATTATCTTACTACCAATGTATTCTATCCTTTTGGCCAAAATCTTTCTTCAGTAAAATTTTGAACATGCATATTCATTTTTGTATTAAAATATATACATATATAAATTAATTCTTGGATCAGTTTATAGCTTTACTTGGTAACTGACAGGTTGATTCTGGGTTTTCTCTTTCTTGTTTCCTAATCCTAAGCCACAAGGTCTTGTGTGATAAAATGGAGGCTTGACTTAACATTTTTTAAAAATG
>JAQZBX010082328.1:0-13541 GCA_029593785.1 Cabassous unicinctus | reverse complement strand
TGTTTACTTCTATACAATTTTTATTGCATATGTAAGTTCAAGTGTCCGCCACCCATCTCCACGAGGATGCCTTGTGTTGTCCTTCATAAACATACCTGCATTCCTCCTCCCCAGCCCCCACCATTCCAAACCCCTCACATCCACTAACTCCTCTTCATTCCTAAAAGTTTCTTATTTCAAAAACGTTATATAAATGGAATCACAGAGTATGGAACTTTGAGGATTGGTTTTTTTACTCAACACAATTCTCTGAAAATTCATCCAAGTTGTTCAGTGTATCAGTAGATTAATCCTTTTTCTTGCTGAGTAGTTTTTTCCATTGTATGTATAAAATAACACATTTTGTTTAACCATTCACCTGTTAAAAGGAATCTGGACTGTTTTCAGTTTGGGGAATATCACAATAAAGCAGCTATAAACATTTGTGTACAGGGTTTTGTGTGAACATAGGTTTTATTTCTCTGGGATAAATGCCCAAGATTGCAATCTCTAGATCTTAAGGTCATTGTATATTTAGTTTTCTAAGAAGCTGCCAAACTGTTTTCTAGTGTGGCTGTACCATTTTACATTTCCACCAGAAATGTATGAGTGATCCAGTTTCTCTGCATCGTCACCAGCATTTGGTGTTATCACTATTTTTTTTATTTTATTTTAGCCTCTCTGACAGGTGTGTAGTGATATCTCACAGTTTTAATTTCATTTCCCTGATGGCTATATGATGTTGAATATCTTTTCATGTGCTGACTTAACAGCTGAATATTTTATTCAGTGAAATATCTGTTTATATCTGTAGCAGTTTGGCACTGTTTATGAATTCCAAAAATAGATATTGCATTATGTTTGTAAACTGGTCTGTCAGAGGTATCACTTTTAATTGACTAAATTATGATTAGAACTTTGATTGGGCCACATCAGTAGAGTGTTGAGTCCCCGCCCCTTGGTGGATGGGGACTCACAGATAAAAGACATGGCAAAGACATGGAGTTCTGATAATGAGTTTTAAGCTGGAGCCTGGGAAGTGAACACACAGGAGAAGAACACAGAGGAATAGAGACTGCTCTTAGACACAGCAGAAGCCCCAGGGAGAGAGACAGAGCCATTAACCTGACAGCCGACCTTGTGGAGAAAACAGAGGCGCTGAGCCCAGAGAGAAGCAAGCTCCGGGGAAGAGAGGAACCCCAACATCTGTGAGGGTTCAGAAATCTTTTGGCTTTTATAAAGTGTATTTATTTGGGGTAAAAGTTTACAATCTCAAGGTTGTGGAAAATCCAGCTCAAGGTACCATAAGAGGTACTTTCTCACCAAAGTCAGTTGCCACATGTTGAAGCAAGATGGTGGGCGATCTCTGCCTAGTCTCTCAGGGCTTGCTATATCAGTCTCTGGCATAGGGCTCGTTTCTCTCCAGGCGTTCTCAGCTGCTCAGCTGCTCTGTTCTCTTCAGCTGCGAACTATCAGGCAAATGGCTCATCTCTCCCCAGGGCTTTAGCCGTTTGAGCCTTCTCCTTTCTGTCACACGGCAGGAATGAAATGACCAAGTTCTCTCCTCTTCCATGTGTCTTCTTCAGTGAGTGTCCATTTATATCAGCCCACCGAGGGGGCAGGGACTCAATCTGAGTCGTACCCAAACTGATGTGGTCGAATCAAAGCCCTAATCTTAACAAGTAATTTAATTAAGAAATGTCAGCTGAATCTAATGCATTTAAAGGGTATCACACCCAGAGGAATAGATAAGTTTACAAACATAATCTTTCTCTTTTTGGGATTCACAAATAATCTCAAACTGCCACACATATCATGATAATATTACTACTGTCTATAGTCCACATGTGGCTTGCTTTTAACTCAGAATTATCTCCCTCGGTTTCATCCACGCTTGTGGATTTTTTTCATTTTTGGTGCTTTATAGTATTCCATTGTATCAACTGAATCAAAATGTATTCATCCATTTTACTGTTGATGGGCATTTGCATTATTCAGTGGTTTACTCTTACAAGTGTTTTTATTACAGGCATTGTTGACAAGTATTTTGTTGCACTTATACTATCATTTCTCTAAGGTATAAACCTAGAAGTACAATTTCTGAGTCATTGTATATGAGCTTTATCACCTTTACCAGAAAATGCCAAATTGTATTCCAATTTGATTATATCACTTTATACCCACCAACGGTATAAAAGTTCCTTTTGCTCCATGCCCTTGTTAACGCTTGATATTATCTTTTTTTTTTTTTTCACTTTTCATAATCTGATGGGTGTATAACGGTGTCATGCTTTATTTGTATTTCCCTGGTTACTAGTGAGACTGAGCAGTCAGTCCAATCTAGACATTACGGTTTCGTTTTTGATTATGTGTCTATTCAAGTTCTTTTGCCCATTTTTCTACTGGGTTATTTGGCATTTTATGGTTGATTTATAGGGTTCTTTAGATATTCTCATTACTAATCTTTTGCCACTTAGTTCGTGGCTTGTCTTTTTACTACCTTTAGGGCAGGGGTTCTTAACTTTTTTTGTTCCATGGACACGTTTGCCAGTCAGGTGAAAACCACAAACCCCTTACTAAGTCCACACTATACTGTGTATTATTTAATAAATATACCACACCCGCACCAACATATCCCCACAAGAATAATGGGTTTTTTTTTTATTTCAATTCAAGCTCATGGACCCGTTGTTAAGAAGCCCTGCTTTAGGGTATCTTTTGATGAACAGATATTCATTTGAATGCAGTCAAATTTTTTTCATTTTTTTCTTTACAGTTGCTATTTTTGGAGTTTTAACAAATCCTTCCTTACCCTAAGGTCAAAAAGACATCTTCCTATACTGCCTCTGTAGTTATAGTATATAAGAACATAAATGGACTCCCAAGCCAAACTTAGGTTCAAATCCTAGTTGTGAAAACTTGAACAGCTTACTTAATCTCTTTGTGCCTCAATTTACTCATCTGCAAAATGGAAATGATATTAGTATCTATGGCATATGGTTGTTCTATTGACTAAATAAATTAATACGTATAAAGCAGTTAAAATGTTGTCTGGCACATGGTATTATGCATTAGTCTTATTGGCATTACTATTATTATTATCATGAAGAATTTTTATGTTATTGCCTTTTACAACCTGGAACTGATTTTTATGTATAGTGTGAGGTCTTGGTCCAACTTTTTAAAACATGAAAAACTGATTTATTCAGGACCATTTATTTTTTAAAATTCAGCATTTTCTCCCTGAACTGCAATACCAACTCTGTTATAAATCAAGTTTCCATTTATGTGTGGGTATGTTCTGAGATTACTATTTTCTTCCATTGGTCTAGTTAGCTATTCCTGAGCTGGTGCCACACTGTCTTAATTATTATAGTGTTATAATGATATTTGATAAGGCTACTTCTTCTTTGTGAGTATTTTGGCTATTCTTAACCTTTTATTCATATATATTTAGAATCAGTTTGTCATGATCCTTGGAAAACAAATTTATTGGATTTTCATTGGAATTGCATTGAATCTATAGAGCAATTTGGGGGAGAATTGGCATTTTTACATTATTGTCTGACAATCCATTATACTATTTAATAATTTTTAAATGTCTCTCAATAGTTTTATAATTTTTCTATCAAGTTCCTGCACATATTTTTCTAGATTTATTCCTAGATATTTCATTTTATTGAAGGTATTATAAATGGTACCTAATTTTTTATTACGATTTTAACTGTTCATTGTTGGTGTATAAAATACAATTAACTTATACTAGTTTTATATCCAGTGACCTTAATAAACTCTCTTATTGATTCTAATAGTGTATCTGTTTATTCTTTGGGGGTTTCTATGTTTATAACCATCTCAAAATAATAACAGTATGATTTTTCTTCCCAATCCTTATTTCTTATATATTCTTTATTTTCCTTGCTTCATTGTCTAAGATGTCTGGTATATTGTTGAAGAAATGTAGTGATAGCAGGAACACTTGTCTTGTTGCTCACCTGAAAGGGACTGCTTCCAATGCTTCACCTTTAATTATGATATTTGGTGTGAGTTTTTGTAGGTGTCCTTATTAGGTGAAGACATTTCTTTCTATCCTTGGTTTGCCAAGACTTTTTAAAAATCATAAATAAATGTTTAATTTTATCAAATTTTTCACATCTATTAAAATGATCAGATTACTTTTCTTCTTCATTTAGTGACTCACATTAACTTACTATGCTTTAATGTTTACCAAACCGTACATGTTTTGGATAAACTGGACTAGGTCATGACATATTATCATGTTAATACATTACAGGGTTTTGTTTACCAATACTTGGCTTAGAATTCTGTACCTATGTCTTGAGTGCAATTAGCCTACAATTTTCTTTTCTATATACTGTCCTTGTCAGGAACTAGTCTCAAGACTATTCTAGCTTGGAGCTCAGCCTGATCAAGATAGCAGAGTAAGATGCTTCAGGGCTCCATCTCCCCACAGAAGCTTTGAACAACTAGCAACAACTGGCAGAAACAACTTTCTCAAAGCTCCAGAAAACAGTTAAATGACTGCAGAAACAGGATGAGTGCTATGTTAAGAAATAAGCTACTTAAAAGTGATAGGGGGAGATGGATGTGGCTCAAGCAATTGGGCTCCCGTCTACCATATAGGAGGTCCAGGCTTCGATTCCCAGGGCCTCCTGGTGAAAGGTAAGCTGGCCCGCATGGCAAGCTGACCTAAGCAGAGAGCTGGCCCATGCAGGAGAGCTGGCCTGCACAGGAATGCTGGTCTGCGCAGAGAGCTGGTGCAGCAAGATGACACAACAAAAAGAGACACAGAGACAATAAGAGATGCAGCAGGCCAGGGAGCTGAGGTGGCACAAGAGATTGAGGGCCTCTCTCCCACTCCAGAAGGTACCAGGATTGGTTCCCGGTGCTGCCTAAAAAGAAGACAAGCAGACACAGAAGAACACACAGAGAGAAGACAGAGCAAAACAACAGGGGGAGAGGGGATAAATAAATAAATAAATCTTTAAAAGTGATAGGATCTCATGGCACCCTAGCTGGTCCATTCCCTACCTGGCATAGAACCAGTCCACATTCCAATTGCAGATCCCTGTTAATCTGTCTGGTGGTGGCCTGAGGGATTCAATGTCCAAGAACTTGCCCTGCATGTAGAAGGCAGCTCACCAAGCTCTCCTGTAGAACACCGTGGGAGAGCAGTCAGGTCATGCTGCCTGGGGCAAGGGATTGCTGACAGTAGCACATATGGTGCAGTTGCTGGGACTGTGAGGACACTGTTTCCTAGGTAAGATGGGGACATTCAGAATTGTGTAAACAAGGGAATTCCAGGACCACATGTGCAAACCTAAGACAAGAGTTTTGTGCAGAAAAGATCAGGGAGGCCCCTATTCTTTGACCTGGAGCTAGTCTCTAAAGTCATTGTATGGATAAGCCCTGAAGGAAAGAACTTGCACAGGTCAATCTGCAAGCTGAGAAATTTATTTTCTTTTTTATCCTTTTTTTTTGTTGTTGTTGTTGTTGTTAGCTTCCAGCATCCAAGGAAAGCTCTAGATGGATACAGGCTTAAAGAACAGATGGCTCAGAGTCTAAATTCTGGTGTAACACATTAAAGCATCAAAATGTCCAGGTTTCAACAAAAGATAACAAAACATACAAATAAACAGGAAGCCATGGCCCAAACAAAGGAAAAGATTAAAACATTAGAAACCATTAATGAGGAGGACCAGACCTGGTACATAGCAGGCAAAGATTTTTTTTTTTTAATGGTCCTAAATATGTTCAAAGAGCTAAAGGAAACCATGGACAAAGAGCTAAAGGAATTCAGGAAAATGATAGATCAACACAAAGAGAATATCTGTAGAGAGGTGGAAATTATGAAAAGGAACCAAACAGAACTGAAAACCACAGTAACAGAAATTAAAAATTCCCTAGAGGGGTTCAACAGCAGATTGGAGCTGGTAGAAGAAAGAAATCAGAGAACTTGAAGATAAGATAGTTAAGATCATTCAGTCTGAGAAAGAAAGAAAGAAGAAAAGTGAACAGAACCTGAGGAAACCGTGGGACATACCAATCACACACATTATGGGAGTCCCAGAAGGAGAAGAAATAAAGGGCCAGGGAGGATATTCAAGGAAATAATGACTGAAAACTTCCCAAATTTAATAAAAGGCATGAATACTCACATCCAAGATGTTCAATCAGCTCCAAACAAGATAAACCCAAAGAGATGCTTCAACGTAACCAAACTGTCAAATGCCAAAGATAAAGAGAGAATTCTGAAAGCTGCAAGAGACAAGCAAAATATCCATACAAGGGAGCCTCAGTAAGAGCAAGTGCCAGTTTCTCACCAGAAACCATGCAGGCAAAAAGGCAGTGGGATGACATACTTCAAGTGCTGACAGGAAAAAAAAAAAAAAGCCAACCAAGAATTCTATCTTTTCCATCAAAATTATCTTTCAAAAATGAGGGAGAGATAGATATATTTCCAGATAAACAAAAGCTGAGGGAGTTCATCACCACTTGACCAGCCCTACAAGAGATGCTAAAGGGAGTTCTGCAGGTTGAAAGAAAAAGACAATAGACAATAGATCAAAGCTGCATGAAGAAATAAACATCTCCAGTGAGGGTAACAAAAGGGGTAAATATAAATTTAAATATATAAATTGTATTTTTTGTTTCTAACTCCGCTCTTCACTTTCTATGAGATCTAAAAGGCAAATGCATAAAATGTAACAAGAGATCAGTGGTTTGGGACTCATAACGTAAAAACATGTAATTTCTGGCAATAACTACATAAAGGTGAGAGGGATAGAAGGGGATAGAAACATAGTTTGTGCAGACTATTGAAGTCAAGTTGCTAGCAAAGCAAACAAAATTGCTATAGATTCACATAAGGGAATTTTCTTGTTCTTAGAATAGTGTTGGAAATGTACATGACAGTATTAAGTGTTCACGAAGCTTGATATATACAACTTACACTCAAGTGTTCAGAAAATGGATTGATAAATAGACAGATAACTAGAATTACATGGCAAATGTTGCAAAACATTATGTGGTTAAAAGGGGAAATTTTAGATGTATACATGTTAGTAAAATAAATTTTTAATTGTGGTAAAATGTTAAAATTGGTGAATCTGGGCATCTGGGGAGGACGGGAGTATGTTGGAGTTCTCTGTATGGGGTTGGTATTATTTTTGTAACTTTTCTGTAAGTTTGAAAGTATTTCAAAATAAAAAAGTTATTTTGAAAAGATCATTCTAATCTTATAAAATGAATTGGGGGCATATTTTCTCTTTTTCTGTATTGTGGAGTAGTTTGTGTAAGATTGGAAACATCTATTTCTTGAATGTTTGTTAAAACTCACCAGTAAATTCATTGGGAGGGTCTGGTGCTTCTTTTCTTTTTTTTCTTGATCAAACTCATGAGATACTTTTCAATTTGATTAGTCTTCTCAGAGAACCGTTTTTGGATTTGTTGGGCTTTTCTATTGGATGTTTTATTTCCATTTCATGAATTTTTTCTCTTGTTTTCATTATTTTCTAACTTTTGCTTTTTTGAATAATTTGTGTGTTTGTTTTTGTTTTTGTTTTAATTCTCAAGTTGGATGCTTTAGTTCAGAGATTCTCAACCAGGGGCAGTTTTGCCCCTCAGGGTACATTTGGCAATGTCTGGAGACATTTTCGATTGTCACAACTGGGAGGACTGTGATACTAGTATCTGGTGGGTCAAGGCCAAGGATGCTGCTAAATGCCCTACAGCGTCAGGACAGTTCCCCACAACCCAGAGTTATCTGGTCCAAAATGTAAGTAGTGCCAAGGTTGAGAGACTCAACTCTAGTTCATTAACCTTTAGCCTTTGTTTTCACTTAACACTAAAAATTTCATGCTGAGTACCACTTTAGCCGCATCCATATATTTTTAAATTTACATACAGTAAAAATTGACTTTTTGGTGTACAGTTCTATAGATTTTAACACATGTATAGATTCGTATAAACAAATCAGGATACAGAACAGTTCCATTATTCCAAAACACATATTCATCTGCCCCTTTGTAGTCAAACTATCCCCCCATCCTTGGCAACCACAGACCTTTCCTTACCCATACCTAATTCCTTACCTATAGTTTTGCTTTTTCTAGGATGTCATATAAATAGAATCATGCATTTTGAAACTTTTTGCAAATGGCTTCTTTCACTTAGGATAATGTCTTTGAGATTCATCCATACTCCTCATAGAATCAAATGTTCATACATTTTTATTGCCAAGTAGTATTCTATTGTATGGATGCACCACAGTTAATTTACCCTTTCACTCATTAAAGGACTCTTGGGTTGTATCAATTTTTTGGTAATTATCAGTATGTCTACTACTTGTATACAGGTTTTTGTGTGAACATATGTTTTCATTTCTCTAAATACCTAGGAATGGGATGGCTAGATCTTATGGTAAGTACATGTTTAACTTTATAAGAAATGGAAAAACTGTTTTCCAAAGTGGCTGTTCCATATTCATTCCCACCAGGAATGTATGAAAGTTCCAGTTGCTCCACATACTCACCAGCACTTGATAGTGCCAAGGTTTGCTTTGTTTCATTTTTATTAATTTTTTTGTTTTTAAAGAAGCTTTAGATTACATAAATGTTACATAAAAAAATAAGGGATTTTCATATGCCCCACTCCCTCCCCCTCCCACATTTTCCCACATTAACACCATCCTTCATTAGTGTGGTACATGTGTTACAATTGATGAACCCATATGGAAGCATTGCTACTAACCATGGACTACAGTTTAAGCGTGTAGTTGTATTTCATTTCAGTTTTAATTTGCATTTCCCTAAAGGCTAATTATGTTGATATTCTACTGATTAAAGGCTTGCTTTTCATTCACTTAACAGTGTCTTTTGAACAGGGGAAATTTTTTATTTTGATGAAATTCAATTTATCAAATTGTTCTTTTAGATATTGTGATTTCAGTGTCTTATATAAGAAATCTTTATCTAATCCAAGGTCACAAAAATTTTCTTCTGTATTCTTCTAGAATTTTATAGTTTTAGGTATTTTAGTGCTATGAACAATCTTAAGTAAATTTCCTATATGGCATGATATATGGATCAAAGTTCTTTTTTATTTTTACATATAGATGATCAGTTATTCTGATGCCACTTGTTGAAAGAATTCTTTCTCTATTCTATCTTCAGTATTCCTACCTATAAACTGGTGATATGAACACTTGTTTCCTCCTATTTCACATAGTTTGGAAGAGAATAAAATGTTATTATGGTCTGTACTAGATGAAAAGCTCTCTAAGGGGAGTGCCTGTGGCAGAGTGCACAGTGGTTAGATGTGTGGGCTCTAGAATGGCAGACTGGATTCAAATTCTGGCTTTATAGTCACCCTGCTGAGTTTGAATCTCAGCTCCACTCCTCACTCTTTGCTCCACCATTTATCCTTACTACTTACTCATATTTTCAGACCTTAGGAGAAGTTATTAAGCTTTTCTGTTCCTCAGATTTCTCATCTTAAGAAATGGAACTAATCAATCCTTCCTTGTAGGGCTTATTGAAAGATTAAACGAGATAATGTATGTAAAAAGTCAAGCACAGTGTCTGGCACATGCAATATATAGATAACAGAGCCACATTAATTTTCACTGTTGTGTCATCCGTACCTAGCTACTACTCAACAAATGTGATCCAATAATAAATAAAACCATTCTAAGAAAGCGTTTGTAACGTGGAAACACCCCCACAGGTCAGGAGTGTTGTCACTGTTGTTTTTGCGGTTATGTTGTTGCTATCACTCTCTGTTTACACTATAACCCCTCCACCCGCCTCCCCAGCAGCCCCTCACACCCTGTGTGCGTCCCTATCCTGGTACTTGCCGTCTGGACATGCTGGTCTATCTATCGTTTCCCTCCTCCCCGTCATATGAGCTCTTTAAGGGAAAGGGCCTTCTGAGCCCTGCTCATCTTTGCATCTTCCATTTCCACCACAGTTCCTGACACACAGAGCCCTTAAAACATGTTGAAATAATGGAAGGGTAGGAGGAAGGAGTCAAAAAGGATTCTAATTTTTTGCCAAATGCCTAAGCAAATGTGAAGCAATTCTCTAAGCCCAGGCCAAGTGAGTGGACAAGTCAAAGCTCTAATTATCCCATGGGGCCTAATTTTTATTCTGTTCTGCTTATCACGTTTACCTGCAAGCAACACCCGCCTGGCACCCAGCGGCACTAAAGCGCAGCCTCCACCGGTGCTTGAGCCTGACACCTAGTGGCGACAATGAGGAATGCAGGCTACCTTCACAAAGCAGCTCCAAAGTCAAGGGTCTCAAACCATCTTAACACATTTACTTAGCTGAGGCAAAACCCCATGGATTACACCCCCTCCCATTCCCATTTTCCAGTTGTACACTTCTTCCACTTGGAGGAAGGAGGGATTGGGAAGAATTAAAGAGGAATGAAATAATGATCTTTAATATTCGGTGAATAACATTTACTGTTACATAAAAGCAAAAGCCTGTGGACTTGGCATGCATTTGTCAGTTTTTTTAAAAATGAACTTAGATTTTTGCAGCCCATGAGGAGACCCCTCTTATGGGCCAAAGACCACACCTGGAGCAGCCTCTTGGTCTGAGTGCCTAGAAAGATCTTAAGTGTTTCTAAGTACACAGAAAGAGTTTAAGTGTCTCTAAGTGCAGGGTAAGAGTTTGACTGTCCTATGGGGAGAGATGACCTCAGCTCTAGCTTCTCATTTAGATAAAAATCGTTCTGGGGGGAGCAGATGTAGCTCAGTGGTTGTGCGCCTGCTTCCCAAGTACAAGGTCCTGGGTTTGATCCCCGGTACCGCCTTAAAAGTAAATCGTTCTAGGAAAGTAAGGATAGTGCTATTAATTCTTATTTAATATTTCCTACTGGTCAGGGATGTTAAGGCAAAGGACTTTGTTTGGTGCTTCATATACATTGTCTCATTTAATTCTCAAGATGCCATTGGGACCTGGACAACATGATTATTTCTTCTTTACCTTTAAAAACTGAGGCTAAGACAGGTATATTTGCTCCATCACACAGCCAGGAGAGGCAGAGGCAGGATTTGACTTTCCTCTGCACCATTCCGCCTCCCAGCATATTCATTTTATATCAAATTTATGGTGTGGTTGAGTTGTTTTGTTTCATGCATGCTTTATAGTACATGAGGGTCTGTTGTATAACTAATGTACATGCACTTGTTTTCTAGAACTTAGCACTTGTTTTCTTGCTTTAAAATTATTGTGGAGGTTTATGGTTATTGCATCTCTATTTTATGCTCTGGTGTTGGCTATATCCATGCTTATCCAGTGGTCCCATGGAGGAGCCATGCTTCTTTTTAAAGACAATTCTTCTCAGGGGTAGCCATAAAGGATATGGGGTGAGCTACACTTGACCCTGCTCGGGGAAAAGAGGGAATTGGGAAACAGAGTTTAGATCAACAGAAATGCAGTGGGAAGTGCAAGTAGAGCAGGGTCTGATTGGGAAGGCTTTGATTGACAGCCCAAGGAGTCTCTACTTTATCCTATAGGCAAGGGATGTTTTTATAGAGCGGAGTGCCATAATCAGATCTGCATTTTAGAAGCACCCATCTTGTTTTGGGACCAGTAAGAACCACCTCTGAGTGCTGGGGTCTGTCAGGGATAAGACATGTTTATTATCGGGTATAGATGTGGCTAAGGAGTATGTCCCTGGCCTAATGCTGTCCCCAGTCCTGCCCCTGCAGCTTGTGCTCCATGGTGGTCCACGCTGGTTCACATAGGCTGAGCCAGCCTGGTCCAAATCCTGGCTCTGGCACTCACCAGCTATTCACCTGTGGCCCAGTTTCCACTGTGCCTCAGTTTCTTCATCTGTATAAAGGGATAACAATAGAACCCACCTGATACGGTCATTGTGAGAATTAAAATGAGCACGTGAAGCGCTCAGAAGGGAGTCTGGCACAAAGCAAGTATTAGTTGAGTTTTTGCTCTGATTCCTGTTATTCAGACCGGACAGGCTTCTAGCAGGACTGATATAAATTCTCAGGCTCTCTACCTACTCTCCATCAAAGATTAGACTTTCAGATGGTGTCTTCACCCCTGCTATTTCTGTAACCCTATCTCTTTTTTAGTCTTTCTGCTACTGAGAAGTGTCCAGGTAAATGCCAGAGCTATGCCTCTGCTCAGAATTCTGCACTTAAATCTGTGCAGCTGTCTGAAAACTCCTGGGGATACCTTTGTCTGACTTATTCTCTCTTTATACTGCAGAAGGAGAGGACTTACAAGGTTTCTAAGCTTTGAGTGGAAAGAGAACAACTTTCTTTCTAACCAAGGGTCTTCTCAGAAGCTGGACATTCTATGGTATCAGTAGCTCTTCCCAAGATCATGGCAGGTTAACAAAAAGAAAGAAAAAACCTTCAGAAAGAAAAGGCATCACTGGGTGGCCGCTTTTTAACTGTTTCGTGCCCACTTATGGGTGAGTCACACAGGCTTCCAGCTGTTCCCTTCTCGGCTCCCGCTCCTTCCAATCAGAAAGCGGTTGCCAAGGGAACCACAGGTACCAGTCTCTCTCCATCCCCCTGAATCAAGGCCTAATCTACATTGAAAGAAATTTCCATTCCGGGGCTCAGCAGATTTCAGCATTTTACAACCTGCTTAAACTCTGGTCGCTGCCACTTCTTCCTTAAAGGGGCCAGCCTTTCTCATAGGTACTTAAAGCCTGTTCTTTCCCTGAGATGTTCACGGTGCTACAGGGATTTGCTTATGAGATTAATTTGGTTAATTGATCCTTACTGAGAAATGAATGAGAGCATAGAAAGACAATAAAACCCATTTGGCAGAATTGTTGCAAGGGCTGAGCTTGATAATGCAGGTGAAGCGCGTGGCACAGGGCAATATGAGGAGGAATAATGACAGCTGGACAGAGGAGCTGCTACCAGGGCAAAGATGTAGCTGAGCAGAGGCAGAGTTGAGGGACTCCGCTTGGGGACGCCTCTCAGACAACACTAGCTAGAAGCCAGCCACTCTGCCCCCCTGCAAGGAAGAGTCCCCCAGCCCCCGACCCTTCTTCTGGGTTTGCTGCTGTCCTCAATGATCTGGTTTCCTATTGGGGTAAAAGAGCCAGTTGTCTAATTTCAGATGCCTTTCTAGAACTCTCATCTGGAAATGGCGTTGTGTCTAATTAATTTGTAAGTGTCCTCAAGTAGGCTTCAAAAGAGTAAGAGTCCATTTCTGCCTCTTAGGTTCCCCCATGTTACCGCCAGCCCCAGGCTGGTCCCCGCCTCCTATGCCCTCTGACTTTAGAGACCCAATCGCTACCTGCATACCCTAAAACCACAGGAGACAGAGTTGCCTAAGTCCAGGCCAATGAAAACTTTATCTTACAAAGAACTCCAAACACATATGAAAAACAAAAGTAATATTTTACAAATATGCATTTGTTTTATTAGTTCAAATTTGTTACATTACCTGCAGTCTAAGTCAATGCAAGAGAACTGCTTTGAGAGATGGCCACATTTGAAATCAGGGTGATGGATAATAGGAATTGTTCCAATTATACTACTGCAT
>JAQZBX010082327.1:0-13542 GCA_029593785.1 Cabassous unicinctus | reverse complement strand
TAAGAGAATAAAGTTGTCCTGTTTTAAACCACTACATGTGTGGTAATTTGTTACAGTAGCAATAGGAAAGTAAGAAAATATGCAAACCCAATGAATGAGCAATTCTGCTCCTAGATATATACCCTACAGGATGGCATACCTCTATGCTCCAAAAAACCATACAAAATACTATTCTCACAACACTGTGATATACAAAATTGGAAACTACCCAATTGCCCATTAAGAGAAAAATGGATAAACACATTTTGGGATATTCACAAAATACAACACTATATAGCAATGAGAATAAATCTATAACTATATGCAATAATGTGAATGAATTTCACAAACATAATACTGAGTGAAAGAAGCCAAACACAAAAAGTATATATTATATGATTTCCTGAAAATAAAGTACAAAAACAGATAAGTCAGGATAAGGTTTATCCTTGGGGTAAAGAAGCATAATTAGGGCTTCTGCAATAGTGGTGATGTTCCATTTCTTGATTTGGGATACATAGGTGTGTTCAGATTATGAAAACTCATCAAACTATACTTATATGTGCACTTTTATGTTTGCATATTATATTTCAATTAAAACTTTAAAACAAACCAGAGTTCTGACTTACTGATAACCCGGACCCTCTGGAGGTCACCTATGAAGGTCACAAGGCCAGTGGGCATTTGCCTAGGGTCCAGTATTTGGGAAAATGACGAGAAAGCCTTTGACTCTGGGCAATTATTTACTAAGATCTACGTTTTTTAGGTCTGCAGAAAAGGCTTTCATGCCCATTTACTTAAGCATGTTCCCATTATAGACCTCCTGATTCTATGGACACAATATTTCATATTGAGTTGAGGAGGTAGAATTATGTCTAATTCCCTATTGTCTGGTCAAACTGGGCAAGGAAGACAGAAAACAACACCAGGGAAGGGCCCTGGAGTTTGAGTTGATTTAGATCAGGGCTGGATCATCCTGAGAGGTGAGACTAGATGTGATCTGAGGACAGGAAAATGCCAAAAGAGTAAGATGAATTATCATGTGTAAAGGGTAAGTATGCTGTGACTACACCACAGCAATAAGTCAGGAAGCAGGGATTCTAAGAGATTTGTGAGCAATGGATAGGCTGAAATGAAGGTTTCAGGACACAGGTTGTGAACAGTTCTCCAGGGTGAGGACTATACTCTGACATAGCACTGACTTAATGACAGGAGGGTGGTCAGAGAGTTTAAAGGGATACTGCTGGGCCTTGAAAGGTTTCAGCAGGGAGGCTTCTCTTTAGCAAACCCTTCCCAGGCAAGGCTGGGGATTGGGGCATGCTGCTTCTCTCCCACAGATGACTTTAGGCATTTGCAGATTAAGGAAAAGTTCAAAAATCTATTTTGACACCTGGCAATATGCTACCTAATGGTTTTTTGTTGTATTCTATTACCTTTCTGCTGTGTGCCTGTTTTTCTATTGATTTTAATTACAGAATATAATATCCGGAATGAAAACTTAAGGTAGCTCCCTCCAGCAAGCCAAGCTCTTGCCAGAGCCTCCCAGAGGAAGACAAATGGGAAAGCAGAATGGTCTAGAGCAACGTGCTATTCCTTAAAAAGAACACAATAGGTTCTTTTCATATAAATGTAACAGCTGCCGTCTGATGCTTCTCTGCCACCCCCTAAGCATGAATAGAAGAAATAGGATGTGGGTACAGAAACACTGCCCAATAGCTGGATTCATTTCAGCAAAAAAAACAAACAAACAAAGGAACTTGCAAAGCACAGGCTGAAACTACATGTATATGGTGTGTCCAAACTGGAAGGGAGGCAGCCTGTCTCCCACAAGTTCAAGTCTGAAAACACTACTAGCAGATAGGACACACACACATTATATCCTCTTGATGCAAAGTGTGTAGTGCTTTGTCATGGAATATGAATCTAGAAACTTAGGTTCTAGCCCCGTCTCTGCCCAACCACCTCTGGGACTTTAAGTAAGTCACTTGATATCTCAGGCCCTCAATTTCTTAACCTGTAAAATAAGAGGACTTGATTCAATAACTGTCTCCTCCTTGACAGTTGTGCTGTGGGGCTTCATTTAATCACAAGAACAACTCTTTAAGAAAAGCATTATCATTTAAGTTCCTTGAGGCAGGAATTGGCCCCTTCATTCCATACTATAATTTATGTGTGTGCATGCCTGCCTCATCCCAGTCTATGAGCAAGAAGTGGATCTGATTTATCTTTGCATTGCTAGGGTCCAGGGCCTGTCAGTGTAAGGCATGGGCAAGAATAGAGGTTATTAGAGGTTAAAGTCCAACTGACAGTTGACTTCACTAAAAGACAATCCAGGAGAAGTCATGAGGTTTCCCTTGACTTCTGTGTTATCAGAGCATCAAAGCTCTGTGTGTCTCTTTGTGTAGGCAGGAACAGTCTTGAGTCAGTAGGCAAAGCCTGAACTGACAGTGTTGGGAACTGGGTGGGACTTGAGGGCACCTTGTCACAGGTTGGGTTCCTCTTGAAACAGAAACTGAAATGAAAATTAACACTCAAGATGTGTAGAGTGCCCTTGGAATCAACATCTGTGGAAATGAGGGGGACAGAAGTAGGAGGGGAAGAGGTACAATTTAAGCTGTGATGCAAGCCCAAGGACAGACTTAGTTGCACCCCTGCAGAGCTCTGGAGCTAGAATGGTCTTTCATATTTGCCCCAACTTGGGCTGAGAAGACCAGGCCTTTATATTACTATATAAATCAGTCATTGGTTGTGCAGTCCCTGGGAAGGGGCATGACTTTGGGCTAGGTGGTGCTCTTGCTGAGGCATTTCCTGAAGAGGCTTATAACTGAAGGCCACCTGAGAGCACTCCGAGGAAGAGGGGCAATAAGTCTTCCTTGAAGGGGAATCAAGGAGATGCATCACAGTGCTCTCCACAGATCTCAAGGTCAACAATTTTGAAACTGGCAATGAACCAAGAAGCATTAATTCTAGAAAGACTGGGCAATTTGCTAGAGGAGAGGGATAGGAGAACATTCACCAGGGTAGAAGTCAGCTCAGGCAGTCACTGGGCCATGGATCATATGTCCAAGTTGGCAATAAGTCAAGTCCAGGGAGTCAGACAATGTTTGTTCCAAAAGCCAGTAGATAAGATAGCTCCAGGAAGTAACACTAAGGAATTGGGAAAAAAGAAAACTATTTATTAGTTCCTACTCTGTGCCAGCCATTTTACATAATTTATCTCCTTTCATCCTAAAAACTCTGAGGTAAACATTACATGTTACCAATTTACAGATGAGGACACTAATGTTTAGAAGATTTCAATAAGATGGCTTAATCTGTAAGTGGTAGAATGGACATTCAAATTCAAGGCTAACTTCAAAGCAGTTACCATTAAGGATGAGGGGCAACTGAATAAGCATGGGTCCCAGGACACTGAGAACATCCTACTTGTGTGAGCTGCTCCATGTCAAACAAAGATGAAAGAAGACTCAGAGGCCTAAAAGTTTTTGTGATCTTGGGTAAATCATCCCTTGGAGTCACAGGTTTCTCATTTGTCAAATAAAGGATGAATGACCTTTAAGGACCTTTACAGTTCTAAACCATCTATCAATATGTGAATCTATTGAAAATAGCACATGATTCCAAATAAAACTACTTCATATAGGTTAATGGCCAAGAGCATGGGTTTTGAAGTCAAAGAGACCTGGGTTAAAATTCCAACTCCTTGACAGTACAAAATTAAGTAGCTGTGTGTTTGTGCATGGGTGGTGTGTGTGTGAGATATGTTAGAAATGTCCAGAAAGGTTTGAGGGAGACACAGAGATCAGAAGTTCCTCTGTTCTATTTTCAGTTTAGGGCTGATACAACAGATTGCCTTCAGGCTGCCCCCAGGTCAACTCAGTTCCTGTGGGGTGTGGACAAGAATCAGGAGTTCCCATATTTACTTACAAGAAGTCTCAGCAGTTAGCTGAGAATCTGGCTGGGAGTTTGCCATTGAGATGTCCTAATGGCAGGGGTGGAAGGTCTCTACAGTAAATGCAGGAGGACAGACTCTTTGAGAGAGGTGATATGAAACTATGTCCTCCAGAGAGGATTTTCAGGTCCTTATCAGATGAGAAAGAGAGAGAGAGAGAGAGAGAGAGAGAGAGAGAGAGAGAGAGAGAGAGAGAGACCCCAAAGGGCACCATCCATTAGCTTTAGGAGCAGATGCCTTCAGAAGACCAAGAACAGGGTGGCATACCTCTGTGCTCTCCTGTCTGAGAAGCAACCCAGACAGCCTCTCACTGCCACAATCAAGGAGTATCTAGAGAACAATGTATGAATCCAAAACTCCACTGTATCCCTTCTTCCCACAAGGTTAAACAAGCAGATATTATTTTTGAGTGGAGCTGGGCAACAGCGAAAGGGGCAGAAATATGAGAGGCTGAAGAATTTTACCTACAGAGCAACATATCATAAGAAGGGACAGTTTTTGTTATGGCACAATATTAAGTTTTGTTTGAACTAAAATTTAGTGTTTTAGTTATTCTTTTCAAGCTTCCCAGCACCTGGGAACTCCTGAGAAAGACCTGAGCTGTTTTACAGAAAGGAAGCTACTACATATTTTTTGTGTGATACGAGTAAATTTTCTTGACCCACTAAAATAATATAATATTTATGTTTGATTAGGTTTTTTTTTTACAGTTTTTATATTTCATGTGTCTTATTCACTGTTGTATCTCTAATGCCAAAACAACTCTTGACACATAAAAGGCTTTCACTAAATATTCGTTGGGTCAATTTAATGAATAAATGAATGAATCCATTTGGAAAAGTGAGACTCATAAGACCTCCCATGAAGTAGATATTATAATTCCCATTATACAAATGAGAAAATCAAGGTTCAGAGAGGTCAATTGAGTGTTCAAAACCATAAACACTTTATAAGTGATTACATTGGAGCTTGCACCTGGGTCTTCCGATCCCAAGGTCATTTGATGTTTTCTCTACAGTTAGACTTTATCATTTGTGTTCAAAATACCCCCATTCCACCAACAAATCCACCACTAAGGTGCTAAAGGACAGGAAGAGATTTTTCTAAGGCCTTCTCTAAGCCTAGGGTCCTGCCTATGTCTCATGATTCAAATTCCTCTTCTGTCATGAAGCATCTGTGGATAGCAGTTTTCAGATACTTATGTCTGATATACATTTCTACATGGCTCAGTTTAAGAATACACATATCAACTCTTGGGCACTGACTTCCTACTCACTTGGTAGAGCAAATCTCTCTTATCATTTTAAGCCCTTTTTAGTATTTATGCAACAGTTTCTGTCTTTGGGGCCCCAGGTTGAGAATTCAGGATTGTATTCTGCTACAGACTTATAGTTTCTGTCTCCCTATTTACAGCAATGTTCATTGCAAAGCAGAGAGAGGTAGATCCTTTAACTCTGACCTTTTGGGATGATGCATGAACAGTTCTGCAAATATTGCCAGATAGGGTCAAAAGCAAGACTGAAGATCATGTTGAAGGATTAGATTTTGAATAGCGTGCCTACAAGTAAAGGCTCAGTAATGATTCTGAAAGTGAAAACTTAGAATGTTAAAGTTGAAAAAGACCTTATAAATCACCGGACACAACTGTGCAGATGGGGAAACTATAGTCCAAAATGCAGAAGAGACTCCCCAAGGTCATACAGCCCAATATTCTAAGACATGCTGGCTCAGCCTTTAAAGAGCAGAGACTTCGACACTTCTGTACCTCACATTCTGTCCCCCATCCCATAGTCAGAAAGCTCTTCACCTAGGAGGTTCCCTTAAAATCCTTGTACAGTCAGTAATTGGCACATGCTTTACTAATGAAAAGATTCTATACTCTCCATTTCAAATTTCAGGTAAATTTAGATACAGAGAGTTTAAGCCACTTGCCAATAGTTACCCAGCAAAATGTGTTATATTTGATGATGTCCTTCTGACTTCTAATATTCAGACACAAAAATCTGTCATTTACCTATGTATAATTCATATTTATTGTAAACCACCCTTTACCGAAAGCAAAACTGTATTGAGTCTATTTTTTATAGGATAAAGTCCAAATTTGGCATTTAAATCCCTTAATAACATGGCCCCATGCTAACCTTGACCTACACCATTCCACAAACTCAAGTCATCTGGGCTTCTTCACCATACCATGAACATGCCATGCACTGGAACACCTAGAGGCCAGTACTCATCCTGACCACTCTGACCCTTTTGCTTTCATCCTCTTTCTTCACTTGCTAAATATTCCTCATCCTTCAAGGCCAAGCTCAAATGCTTCCTCCTCTGTAAAGTATTTTCTGAGTTCTCATAATTGAATTCAATGTTCATTCCTCTGTGTCTCCATGCTTTGTACATAGAATATGACATTTGTGACATATTGTAATTATTCAGTAATGTGTTTGAGTCCCACACTTGACTGGAGCTCCTTGAGGGAAAGATATGATTTATGTATATAAGAGAAATGAACATTATCAGACATGAAGTGGAGAAGCAGGTATTATATTTTATTTTATAGATCAGGAGGGTGATGAAAAGCACCAAGATATACAAGATGTTTAATGAATATTTGTTTTCCTTCCCTCTTCATATGACACTGCCACAAATCCCTTGGGTCTTTGTCACCACTTTACAATGGAAGAAAAGTGGAGATTGGAAACCTAAATAAGTTGCCCAAGTTAATAGAGCTTAAATTGAAGTAACTTGCCCAAGGTGGCAGAGCTGGAATTCTATCAAGGGCTTCTGATTCTAATTCCCGCTTCAAGAGCTCTTTCTGTTGCCCTTATGTTCCCCCATGTGCTCAGCCCCACAGTTCAAGCTACAGGAAGAAAGCTCAGGGAACTCCATACCTCCTTCACTCTGGTAGACTACTCTGGGTCTGTGTGGGCTCCAAGAGGCCCTGCAGGGATGAAAATAGTTTTTTATAGTTTTTGGAATGATCAGATTTTTACCTCCAAATATGGCTGAAATTACTATTCCTTTTGACTCTGTAACGACAGGTACCACAGACTGCTCTGTTTATCAATTCTTTCCTCCTATACAATAATCCCCCTGGAGCTGGAGGACCATATTACATTTCTTATATGGAAGACGGGCTGTCTGCCAGCAATCTGAATTTCAATCTTCAGCCCAGACCTTTTGCCCCATACCAATATTAAATATTTTGCTGATGTGGATTTGTTATTTTAAGTGGAAAACATTTTGCCCAGAGCAGAATTTACTCATTTATTTATTTTATGCATTGACATTAAGAGTACAGTTATCCTCTATCAACTGAATGGCTTGATTTAAGCAAGTCCTGCCAGATGGCAATACAAGGGTAGACTTTGCAAGCTTTCTCTGGATGGAGAGTGCAATGAAAAGGAAATGCAGAATTTTGTTCCCAAGTATCAGTCCCAAGAATCTGTGGACAGCAAAAATTCACAGAAAATAGGCTTTATTTAAGAGGTCTCTGAGAGATTGTCTTAAGTATCATAGAGTCTTAGCACTGGAAGAGTTTTTAGAAATCTGTCCATGCCCCACCTATTAAAGTTAGGGAAAATTGCAGAGAGAAGAAAAAAATTAGCAAAGATCACACAGTAAATGGAAAAAGAGCTAGGACTGGACTCCAGATATCCCAATATCCTGGTCCCAAGATATGATCCTCTTTTCACTACACTTTAGAGGAAAAGATGAGCGCATCTTAGCATAACAGGAAAGAGTATGAACTTTGGAGTCAGTGGGATCTGTGCTCGCATCTTGGTTCTGACACAGTAGCTGTGTCATAGGAAAGTTAGTCTCTCTGAGTTTGAATTTCCTCATCTGCAATTGATGAAATGATAAGAATACATACTTCATGAGAGTACCCAATACACTGAAATACTGAGTATAAATGTGCAAGCGTATATGAAACTCCTAGCTCAGTGTCTAACACATAATAAGTTCTCAAAAAATGTTCATTTTTGTAATGATAATTCTGTTGTTGCTACAGTCTTTTTCTTTTCAACTCTTTAATAATCTCAAGGACAAACTTAGAAGTACAGTATTTGCTATCTCTCCTTTTTATGGAAAGGAGGAGGAAAGCAAAAAACCCCTTTAAAATGGCAGGGGGACCTAATACCACTTTTTAAGTGAGAAGAGATTAATATAACTTGAAAATCAATCCCCACCACTTCATTCAGAGGTTTTGTTCAACTAAGCACAGTAGTCAAAATATCTTTCTTCGGTGAGGGTCCCTAATGCTGGTTGGCTGCTCTTAAAGCAATTCTGAAAGATTTAGAACTATACAAAATTCCCAAGGTATTTATAGCAATGGGTAATGGATATCTCTTGGATACTCATATGTTTACTAAAATGTTTTTACCATCTTGCTTAAATCACACATATATGTGCACACACTTGCACAGAATATATGTACAAACACACACACCTGTTTCATCCCAGCTTGAACTAAAATAATATCACAGTGTATTTGGAGAAAAACAACAGCCTAAGTAGATGAGAGAAGATCCTTGTTTGTAAGTAAGCAGGATAACAGAGAACAACACAGTGGATAGGTAAGAGTACTGGTTTGGTAACAGAATTGGTTATGAGTCCGGTTTCCATTACTCACATTCTATCTCAGAGCCCCAGTTTTCTTTCCTGTGAGATGACAATAATGACCCTGACATGTCTATTTTCCTGGAGATTTTGTGAAGATTAACTGATGGGGTAAAAGCAATGTGCATAGAGCTCTAAACAAACATGGATATTCAGATACTCATCCCTTGCCCCAGGTACTGGCCAACTCCACTTTCTATGTAAAACTTGCCACTTTACTGCTTAATACCTTTCAGTAGTTCTCTAGTATCCACATGCTAAAGTCCAAATTCTTGATTCTGTCATAAAAAGCTCTCTAAAATCTCCAGCTCTCTTTGGCCTTATTCCGTGTTAGTGTCTCACATATGCTCATCACTTCAACCAGCAGCAGTAATACCAGTGATTTCCAGAACACATTGTGACTTCCTATATGATGTACTCTGCCTACTATGTCTTTCTCAACCCTACTGCCTCCTTATGACTAAAGCCTCTTCCTGGTTGAGGTTTAGTTCTGTTATTCCCTCCTCTTTTAAGGCCTTCTTAACAATCAGCCTTGCAGAGCTGAGGTATCTCCTCTGTACTCTTACCATATGCTGAGGTTCTTTCTATCACAGTCTTTCCCGTGAAGTAATGGTTTCTATTTTCATCTTCCTCTTCCACTAACAAGTTAGTTGAGGTAAGCAGTGTTTTTATTTGTTCCTGTTAACCCAGCATCCAGGACCCATTTCTGAGCAAGTTCCCAGTGAATATCTTTTTAAAAAAAAATATTTACTTATTTATTCCCCACTCCATCCCACCCCCATTGTTTGTGCTTGCTGTCTGTTCTCTGTATCTGCTCATCTTCTTTTTTAGGAGGCACCGTGAACTGAACTCGGGACCTCCCATGTGGGAGGGAGGTGCCCAATCGCTTGAGCCACTTCTGCTCCTTGCTTGTTGTATCCCTTGTTGTGTTTCCTTGTTGTGTCATCTCGATGCATCATCTAGTTGCATTATTTCATTGCATCATCTTGTTGCATCCTCTTGTTACATCAGCTCTGTGTGCCAGACTCACGTCAGCTCACTGCCTTGATCATCTTCTTTAGGAGGCACTAGGAACTGAACCTGGGACCTCCCCTTGGTAGGCAGGCACCCAACTGCTTGAGCCACCTCCACTTTTAAAAAAACTAAATTTTTAAATTTTATTTTTAAAGGAGTTTTAGATTACAGAAAAAGTTATGTTGAAAATATAGGGGATTCCCATATAATTCACCCCCTCTCCCTCTCACATTTTCTCCTGTTAACAACCATTTTGTCAAAACCTATAAAATTGTACAGTGCAAAGTGTAAACCATAATGTAAACTATAGACCATGGTTAGTAGCAATGTTTCAATATTTGTTCATCAATTGTAACAAATGTACCAGTGAATATCTTTTGGATGAAGAAGAGCCATGGCATACAATTCCATCCTAAAGGAAGCAGTGTGGAAGATACTACTTGAGGTGGCTGCTGAATTTCCAGTAAATTTACATTCTTTAGAATTCGGTTCAATATTCAGGGGTGGAATTTGGCCTTGTAGTTTCTATATGGTCCTGCTTCCCGGCCATAGTTCATTCAACCATAGATCGATGCCTAACCTAAGTCAGTCCAATCACAGTCCCTCTCTGGGGAATGTGAAAGTGGAAATGGAAAGACAAGACTGGTTTTTTTTTTTTTTACAGAATCATTCATGTGAATACCTGAGTAGGTATTTACTTGTATGGCCAAAATCTCCCAAGTGGTACTTGAGGGATACCCCAAGACTTTGTTGTTCAACTTTCCTTTGATGCTATGAGATACCTCAGTATCCTTTCAGTAACATTTTTTAATTAAAACATTTTTTTTGGTTTTGTTGATCTCTTTCATTTGTAACCAAGAACACCTTTACTAATGAAAATGGGGTAGAAAAATTTCCTTTCAATTGGCCTTACTTCTCCTTGGTAAACAGACTGCCTTTATTTTGAAAAATACTGTAATAAGATATTTAGGAATATAAGAGGAAATCCTAAGTTCATGGGCATCAATTGATGATAGGGAAAAAAGTGAAATTCCTATAATTTATAAGAAATGAATAGGAATATAGGGATGGGAAAAAGAGAAGAAAGGATAGGGAAGTGGAAAGAAAGGTTATTATCTTATATATATGGATTAAGATATGGGATAGATGAAGCCCAAGTTACTAGAAATGGCTAAAGACATTTTAAGAACAGGTGTGACTAAAATTAAAGTTCAAAGATTTTTGGTATATCCGTAATATAAATTCCTGCTCTCTCTCCACATCTTCAGTTAAGTCTGTTCCACACACAGACGTTCTATAGAACGTTGTTTTTTGGGGAGTGTGTATATGCATGTGTGTGCTCACAGACATGTATGGATATGTGTGTGTGTGTATGTGTGTGTGTGTGTGTGTTTGTATTGGGGAATATACAGGAAAAAAGCTAAGTTACCTTGTCTGGGTCAATAAGAACATCATATTCAAGACAGAAAAATGATCCATAAACTGAACTGATACAGGGAACATAGAGCCAGCAAAAACTCAGAATACCAAAACTCCTTCCTACCCACAAAAATCTCTGTAGAGCTTGGGAGGAATAGGCAATGAGCTAATTTCACTTGAATCTCAAAAAAACAGATTATTTCAGCTCATATCGAATTTACATAGCCTGTTTGGAAAAATGACCTTGGCAAGTTAATTCTCTTTGCTGAAGCTCCTTAGTCCAGCCAGGGCTCTTAACTACCAGCCTTCAGTACTGTGAGGAGATTGGAACAGATGGTCCATTCCACAGCTACTCTGAAAGAATTTATTTATCAATTTATCCACATCTTATCCACTCATTTATTTGTTCATGCATTCACTCATTCAACAAATAGTCTTGACCATCTACTATGTGTTAGGCACTATTCTAGATGGCTGGGATACACCAATGGAAAAACATAGGAAAATTCCTGCTATGAAATTCTGAAACACCAGATTTTTAATAACAGGAATTTTCTGCACAGTTTAAACAAGAATACACAAAAGTAAAACACAGAAAAGCAGATAAGGGGGAAGTGAGAGGGTGTCTGTTTAATGAGAGCACAGTGGTTCCTCTGATGACTGCAAACCAGATGAACAGAGTGCCCTATCTAGAGTCTCGAGACCATGAGAGAAAGTACTTGTGCAACCTCATATTGGCCCAATACTGCTGCCAGCATGAGCAAAGCATGCTGGGAGGCCTCATCTCTCTGCACTATCAGAAGAGGACATCCAGGGTTATTGACAAAACAGTGAATGATTTCTTAATAAAATATAGTCAGAAGAGACAGAGGTTATAGCATAATTAACATAACATGAATTTTTAAAAATCCTAGGTGTGAGCTGCCAGTAGGAGATAGGCCAATCACAGAGAAGAGGTGAGAACCGGGCAGAGGCTCCCTGCACTCTTTACCCTAGAGCATTTGTGAAGACTCTAACCTGGGCCCAGTAGATGTGGCAAGAGCTCTAGACTGGGAGTCAGGGGAACTGACCTTTGCAACACAAACTTACTGTGTGACCTTAATCAAGTCCCACCTTTGGGCCCTTAGTTCCCTATCTGAAAAATGAGAGGTTTGACCCAACATTCTCAAGATTAAAAGATTTTCTAAACCAGGGATTTTCGAACATACCACTATAATTTTTAAACAAAGCCTTTGTTTCAAATAAAACCTCACACACAGAAATTACAGGGATTCCCATGTCCCCTGTAATTTCTGAGTAATATTTAGGTTATCTTAGCACCTTTTAAAATACATATATATATATAAATAACATTTATGTAAAAAAATGCACATATATGCATATGTATTTATATATCATTTTACAAATATTTGTATGTATTTTGAAAAATTTGATTTTTACCCACAATAAAAAAAAAGAAAGAAAGAAAACCTCACACACTGAGCCCTACCATCTTTAACAATTAGCAGAACAGCTCTAAGAATAGTAGGGGTTGGGGGACAGAAACAAGTTCATTTTCTCTTCTCCCCTTTGCAGAATCACTTTATTCTTCCCTGGATGGGGAGAAGAGCATGCCCAGTCATCTTAGATACACCCTTCCTCTTCTCTGAGGGAGCAGCTGTGCTGGAAGCCATCACCCACCTGGTGAATCCAGCACTAGAGCCCACCTGGAAGGCCATTAGGATTCATCCCATCATACTTTACCTACCTATCTCCCTCAGTCACTATTAGAAGTCCAGAACTCCTCAGACAACTGTCCTCAACTGACCACTCATCTCCACCTTGCTGGGGACATCCCCTAATCTAGCCCAGTTCCCCATCCTCTCCTCCCTTCTTTACTCTCAAACATTGTTTGCTCTGAAATTTGGAATAATAGAACCCATTTTGTGAATGCAATGATTCGATATATGTTAACATTTTGTATAGTACTTGGCACATAGCAAACATTATTTAAGTATTTTTTATTGTTAAATTTATTGTTGCTGTTATTATTATTACAAAATATGTGCCTGCAATACCATGGCTTATACTTCGATGAATGACTGGGTTCACTAATCTTGGTTTACTCACCAATGGCTTTAATTCTGGGCTCACTTTTTCCATCTTTCTCCACTCCCTTTCTATCTTCTTTCTTAGTGACTCACACACTCATGTAGATGACTATTCAACAAGGTTTTTTTAGTTTCTTAACCTTCTCAATATTGAATCACCAGCAAACAGAATAATGCCTGGCTCATGGTAAGATCTCAAGTACTCTTTCAATGAATAAAAAGAATTTTCAATGATCTTTTCCCCAACTTTACATTACCTCCCTTTGCCATCTCCCCCCACCTTTCTCTCTCTCTCTCTCTCTCTCTCTCTCTCTCTCTCTCACACACACACACACACACACACACACACTACCCTATCTACAATCTCAAATGTTTGCATTGCATTCTCCAACTGCAACTTTCAAACTAATTTGCTGAAGCATTTACACTACAATAATTCTTTGAAGTCTAATCCACTTATTGCCCCAC
>JAQZBX010082326.1:0-13541 GCA_029593785.1 Cabassous unicinctus | reverse complement strand
ATTGAACCACACCCGCTTCCTGCTGTGAGGTCCTGCTGCATCAGCCCACTGCGCCGCCCACGGGCCGGCCCTTACAAGGAGGCCCCGGGAAGCGAACCCGGGGCCTCCCATATGGTAAACGGGGGCTCTATCCATTGAGCCACACCCGCTTCCAGTACTTGTTTCTTCTATTTTTTCCAAAGTTTATAGCTGTCACCTGCAGGAGGGTCAGTTGGATAGCAGCTACTCAGTTATGACCAGAAGCACACATTGCCCAGAATGATCTGTTAATTAATATAAATTTTGGCATGTCATTCCTGCTTTAAATTATTCAATGGCATTCCCTAGCATTTGAAATAAAATCCAAACTCTGCACTTCCTCTTTGACTTCAGCACACCTGCCCAGCCATTTTCTGCTTTGGGATCTTGTCATGGTCTTCTGTTTGGAATGATCTTCTTCCTCCTTCCTCAGGGCTGGCTCGTTGTTCTTCCTCCTTCCGCAGGGCTGGCTCGTTGTTCTTCCTCCTTCCGCAGGGCTGGCTCGTTGTTCTTCCTCCTTCTGCAGGGCTGGCTCGTTGCCTTTCTTTAGGTATCAGCTGACATGTCACCTCCTCAAGGGAGGCCTTCCCCGTGGTTCCCTCTAAACTTGTCCCACCTCTGTAGGTCTCTCGTTGTCTGTTTGGCTCAGCACTGCACCCTCAGCTCCTAGGACAATGCCTGTATATAGCATGCAATAAATACTCTGTGAATGAGTGGGGGTTATGTATTAAGTATTCCTAGGAATTCGTTATAGTATGGTAGATAAAATGACTTTTAAACCATTATGATGAAGTTCACCTATAATATTAGCCTTGCATTCAAACATATTCAGACCTTTATGTACATCAGCAACTATTCTCCCAGACCCCAAAAAACCATTAGGCAAGGCTAATTTGTACTGAATTTTTGTCTGCAGATAGATAAAAAGTATTCTTGAAAATCCACTGAGGTTGTCGTTCAGATACCAATGATATTAATAGGTAGATGTATTTCTCATTATTGTTTAATTTCACAATATGATTAATCAGAATTAAGCCATTGCATTTCTTATAAACTCATGATATAAACAATGTTAAGCATATTGAAGCATTCTGGTTTTTTTTTTGATAAAATTCCTTTTCTGCTTGGAAATTCGAATTGACTTTTTAAACTAAAATTTTATTCATTATGTTACTGAAGTTTGACTATTAAATTATCTGAAGTTACTCAAAAAATACTTTTTAATAAGGTTTTGGATTTATAGTTATTATATAATGGATTAAACAAAGTATCACCAAATAGGCAAATAATTCATGTTTCTTTATAATCTTTATTATACTTGAAGCAATGAGTAAATGCTAATGCCTTAAAATATTTACACTTTATTGCTTTTGACTTCTTTTTATGTGGATATAAATTTTTTTCTGTATGAAAATCTGTTTTCTCTTCTAATTCATATTCAATATTATAATTCATATTCCCATCATAGTTTTGCCAATCAAGTGGTTTAAAATGTTAGTCTTTCATTACTTTTTAATCTTTGCAAATGATAGCAAATAATATGGGTTTTTACTTTTACAGATTAATAAACAGAAAGACAACATGGAAATGAGAAAAAACATTGAGATCAAGGTTTGCATTTGTCTTCTTCTCTCCCTCCCGCCCTTCTTCTTTTTCTTTCTTTCTTTCTCTTTTTCTCTCTCCCTTTTTCTTCTTCTCTCTCCCTTTCTCTTTCTTTTTCTCTTTCTCCCTCTCTCTTTCTCTCTCTCTTTTTCTTCCTTCCTTCCTTCCTCCCTCTCCTTCCCTCCCTCCCTCCCTCCTGCCTATTATTTTGGCAGATGGGATGAAGAGTCTGTATATACTATGCCGAGGCTTTCGCTTTCCAACATGTTTTGGCATTTTGTAGACAAAGTCCAAGTTTGAAACAGGAAATGCTTGAAAGTGAGGCAAGAAGTGTGAGTTGCAGGTCAGGAGATGGGTTGCTGGGAGCCAGCGAATGTGCAGGCGTGAGGGTGCAAGCAGAATGGAGAGCAGGCCTGGCCTGAGGTCATAGCTAGCCTCACACTGGTTTTCTGACCCGTAGACTAATGCCCTCCCATATCAAATGCCTCCCCTTCCTTCCCACACTCTAAAACCCCACCTTCTATCAGGACAAACCTCAAGCTACCACCTCACTGCACTCCACAAAGACCCCACCTTTCCAGGTGCTTCTAAATTGCTCAGATCTGCTGGTATGTTCTTAGTGCATCTATGGGGAGCACTGGAGAAATGGTGCCAGCCTGCAGATCAAGTCAAGTGGGGGAGACTGTGGGACTGGCTGAAAGGACTGAGTGCGTCTTCCCTGGGAGTCCCACTCAGGGGAGAAGGGAGGACAAGAAAGGGGCTTTGGTGATGAATCTGAAGAATGAATCAGAATATCAATAGTTGGTTCTTCTGTGTGCTAGGTCCTGAGGTCAGGCAAGATGAAAGAAAGAGCTTTGTCTCCCCCAAAGAGCAGGACTCCGCTCAAGACCCTCGCAGCTTCAGGGGCAGGCTCGTGGTCACAGACTTCCCCCAGGAGCATGTCTCCTGTTAGGACCAAGAGACCAAAGAGTGCAAAGAAGTCCAAGGACAAGAAGGAGACAAAGCAAAAGGGGATGGCAGAGATGGAGGAGCGAGACAGGATGGAGAACAAGGAACAGTGGCTTGTGGTAAGGAGACCTGCTCTCCTGATGTGTCCCATCACCCTCCACCTCCTTCCACTCCTGCCCCCTCATCTGCTTGGGGGCTGCTGCTCCTACAGCTCTGCTCCCTGCTTGTCTCTGCCCCAAGGTGCCCTCGTTAGCCCTAGCTTTCCTAAGAAGAGGCCATCAGCATGCCCAGCTGCTGGCATAGTTAGCTTAGTCGCTCTAAGCCTCTGTGAACTTCTATTTCATTAGCAAAATAGAGAAGCCACCTTCCAAACATGTTCTAAGGTGTATAATCTCTAACTCCTTCCTGCCTAATCGCTAACCAAAAAGTTACTGAAGATTTCCTGAAGGACTGCAGCTATAGAGCCCGTTTATTCATGCAAGTATTCTAAAATTGACAGCTGGACTAAATCGCACCAGCAGAGACAGCCATGCATGAATTATGTGCTCTCCTTGGCCACCTTCCCCCAAATAGTCAGAATTGCTTTACTGGACTTGGGGTGATATGTTCGGTCTATAAAAAGGGCATGTGACAAAGTAGCTATGTGCTCAGCTCCCCGTTGTCTTCTTGGGTGGGCTTTGCTGCGTTCCCCAGCACCCCCTGGACAGTGATCCTCTGGAGCACTTTCTTCTGCTCTGAGCTGTGGACATAGTTGTCGTCCTCTAAGCAACGGATCCATCGGGCCCTGAGAATTGTGCAACAAGTCAAGGTTCCTTCCCCGTGTTGACTTTAAGAGAGCTCTGAATCCAGCTGGTGGCACATATGGCCAGAGTGCACACCTCACAGAAAGAGCCCCTCCACTTGTGTGTTTTGATTCCCAGTTTGTACTCTTGTGCCTTCTTTCTACGTGACCTTGTGTTCTTCCCCTCCCCCACAGGGGCAGACTCAGCCTCTAGCCCTTCGACCTGGAGGAGCAGAGCAGTCAGGCTGCCTGCGTGGCCCTTGCTCCCAGCAGGGAAGGGCAGGTGTTGGGACACTGATGGGTCTGGCGAGGAGAGAGGGAGCAGGACTGCCACGCCTGCTGAGGGAGAGCACTCACCTCTAAAGGCATTTCCACTCTGCAGAAAGTGTGGCTGTATGGGGAGCCGGACCCCAGGGTAATTTCCCGAGGAGGAGAGTGACATTTAAGGGGGAAATCTGCAAATGCTAAGCAGAGGTTGGGTTAGAATTAGAAACCGTCCCATCCTTGTACAGATGGAATCCGCACCTCCAAAGCCACAGCCCTGAGTGGCAGAGAGAGCTCCTTTTCTAACCAACCAGAGGTGCACAACGAAGGGGAAACAGAGGCAAGGCGGGGGGAGGGCTGAGAAGGTGTCGCGTAAGCAGGCTGCTCTGTTGGCGTCACAGTCTTTCCTTCTCACTCTAATGATTGTTTTCTGAATGTTTCCAAAGCTTAACAGTAAATCTTGTCAGCTAGAAGTTAATGTGTAACAATAAGTAAAAATCAGACCAGGGTGAGGGGGTGGATGAAGTGAGCAAATATGTACACCTCTGTATTACCCAACTCCATTTTGAAGCGAAATAGAGGTTTCTGGTTTGTTATTACTGTAATCTACCTTTTGTTGTTCATTACAATCCTATTATTAAAAGCACCCACTTATCACCTTCCAGGGATAAATTCTTCACTGTTGATTAATTCTGGGTATACTCATTTGGTAGCTATAATATCCCTGTCTCTCTCTGTAAAATATTCTATTGTGTTGGGGAAGCTGGGCTTCATAAAAAATGTTTTATAATATTTACCACACGGAAATGACCAAATGGAGCACTAGATACAGGGACTTTCTGCATCAGTCATTGGCCTTATCTAATTAATCATACTTACTTTCTGAAATCTGTGTCAGTCGGTGGGAACGGCACACATGCTGCTCCCCGCGATAAAGCGAGTGTTTGGCCATCTGAAAGCAACGATAGCGACGCTGCTGCCTTCATTTCTGTTTATGAAAGATTTCACAACTCGCAATTGATGTTTGTGCAGTGCTTTTTGTGTAAAGTTTATTTTTTGATATCTGTAAAGCATTTCAAATACTAAGATTTCACATAACAAGGTTAAGACGGATTCCCAGGTTTTCTGTTTTGTGGGGTGTTTTTTTTTCCTTTTTCAGAATAATGAGTTAATTAAGGTTGCACCCAGTAAACGCTCCCCTGGAAGAGCTTCCAGGGGGCAGCCTGGTCTCTGCTGATGGAGCATATGGTTCAGGCTTAGAGCTGCGGGAGAATTAGGGCCCTTCCGTGTGGGAAATGGGGCATGCGTGCACGGCCAGTGGTGTTCCCATCCTCAGAGCTTTCTCAATTCAAAGTAAGTCGCAAAGCATAAAGGACTTTAATAAATACTCCAGAACATTATTCTTCTAACTTTCAAGAATTGTTGGGTAAAATACTTGTTGTAATAGTTTTTCAATTGTGATCATCGTCTTCCTGCAAGCTAGTAATGTTTTTTTAAATGTATGGTAAGATAAATGGGTATAGAATAATGCTTTAGAAGTGGAAATTTACCTTCCTTTCCTATACAACCCTTTTATTTTATTAAATTGCACAAGTAGTTTAAAATAAACTCTTGCAGAGAAGAAAAAGACACAATTCGGTCATTCTTTCATTCTTTTTTCCCTTTGTTTGGCTCAATGGAACAGACAGTAGTTCTGCATGGCAATGTGGAAAAGCCAACGCTTTGTTCTTTACTTATCTTGCAGCCCTGGGTGATGGAGCTAGGACAGCCCTGGACACGCACGTGGCTTCAGAGTTTTTCAAAAGGATATTTACTCTATTTTGATAGATTGTGTTGACACAAAAGAATTTTCTCTGTCACATTGGATCTTTGTTTCATAAAATGAATGGTGTTAAAATGTAGAGATAAGTGAAATCATACACTGCAATTACTTGTGTTATTTCAAAATCAGAGTTTTCATTTAGCACTAAATGAATCCATCTAAAAATTCTGTTCTCAGAGAGTAAAATCGAAAAGCTGAGTAGTATCTTACTTAAAATTCAAATGGAAGGGGACTTTTGCCTTCTACATTTTTTAATCCTGGGATAGTTTGATAGTCTATACATGAACACTTTCAGCATATTTGGAACTGAAAATATTTTGATGAAAATAATATTCAACATTTGCTGCACAGGTGGAAAAGTTATTTGTTAAAAATCAATTGAGAGCGCTGAGGCTGAGACAGCGGCGGTGGTGGGGGGCTCAGCTGGGCTCTGTGGGTGGGCAGCCGACATGGCGGCCGACATGTATGGGCTCAGAGCTCCCCAGGATGGAGCTTGGTGGGACTGGGGAGCCTGTTTGCTCCACTCTCTGCCTCCTTCCCAGGCTTCTGCAGAAGAAATAAGGTAGAGCCGTGGAAAAGTTTGTCACTCTGCTTCCTCTTATCTGCTCTGCTCACCTGGTTGATGTTTTTTAAAGTTGGTGATTTTAATACTATGTCTACTTGAGAATTCCTCCAGCAGGAAGGAGAGAAGAACTCAACAAGACTGCAAGTGGCAACGTGGAAGCAAAAGTAGTGTGCTTCTACAGAAGCCCAGATATTTCCAATGCTGCTAATTTGGGGACAAGCATGCTAAAGAATAGAAGAAGAATCAGAAACAACAACCAAGGCCAGCTTGACTGATGAACAGACACATCAGCCGAAAGAGACAATGAGACGGGTTAGTACTGTCGTACCTTGATAAGGAGGATACCTTTTTCTACTCATTGGTTTATGACCCCTCAGAGAAAACACTATTAGCTGACAAAGATGAGAGCAGAGTGGGACCTACTTATCGAGCAGACATTTCAGAAATACTCTTAAAAGGAGAATCAGACGACATGGAACAGTCAAAACTGGAAGTTAAAGTTTGGGATCCAAATAGCCCACTTACGGATCGACAGATTGACCAGTTTTTAGCTGTAGCACGTGCTGTTGGAATCGCTCGAGCCCTTGACTCCAGCTTAGTTTACACATGAGCGCAGCCTGCCGGACAGCACCCTGGTTCATGCTGTGGCAGTTTGATATTATTGATGAATTCCAAAAAGAAATATTATGTTTGTAAGCTGCTCTGTTCCTCTGGGCGTGATGCCCTTCAATTGTATTGAATCCAGAGGTTTCACTTTTACTTGATTGAATTAAGATTGGGGCTTTGGTTCAGCCAAGTCAGTAGGATGTTGAGTCCTCGCCCCCTTGGTGGGCAGACACACAGAAAACGACACGCAGAGGAGACAGCTTAGAGTTTTCATGCTGGAGCCCCGGGAGAGAGCCGAGCCATTCGCCTGATAGTTTACAGCTGGCCTTGTGGAGAGAGCAGAGCTGCTGAGCCCAGAAAGAGATGAGCCCCAGGAGAGAGACGAGCCTTATGCCAGCCTGTAGCTGAGATGGGAAGAAGCTGGGACCACGGAGCCTTAAGAGAAAGAGGAAGGCTGAACCCTGGCAGAGCCCAGCAGCCATGTTGCTCCAACACGTGGCAACAGACTTTGGTGAGGGAAGTAACTTCCTCTTTATGGCCTTGTGACTGTAAGCTTCTACCCCAAATAAATACCCTTTACAAAAGCCAACAGAGTTCTGGTATTTTGCATTGGCACCCCTTTGGCTGACTAATACACATGCTATGGATACATTTTCAGAAGTCACATGTCCCACCAAGCCATGCAGGGGGCGCTACTCTAGGAGTCCAAAGTCTGCAGTGAAGACCCACCAAGCTTTCTTCCTTCACACTACGTATTCCACAAAATTTGCCCATCAGGTCTGCAAAAATGCCCTCCGGCTGCAGCAGGCAACAAGACGGCCAGCCATTTGTTCCTATTAGTTAAGTGGCCATTAGGGCAGAATGTAAGATGCTTTTAAATTCTTAGCTTCATGTCTTGTGCACCTGACCATTCTCTCTCTCCACTCTCCCCCCTCTCTGCAATAAACTTAAGTTCTTGTGTATAGCCAAAAAAAAAAAAAAAAAAAATCAATTAAGGAGCTTTTTTGCAGATGTTAGGTCCACTTCTTGAAACAAGCTGGACCATATTTAGTAACAACTTGAGAGTGGCAGAAGGAGCCCACAGAGGGGCCCTCGTAGCCCACCCTGCATGGTGTCACTTTACGCCATCTCCGTGGGCTGCAGCTATGGCTTTCTCTTCCATTCCCACTGGGAGTTGAGGCCAGCCCTGGAGACCAGGGCATTTAGAACAGGCATAAGACTTGAATCTTGTCCCCAGCATTTGATTGAGCATTTGACGTGCTTCAATCAAAAGCAGGGGCTTGAACACACTTGCACACCAATGTTCATAGCAGCATTGTTCACATTTGCCAAAAGATGGAAGCAACCCAAGTGTCTGTCAACTGACAAACGGATGAACAAAATGTGGTAAATACATACAATGGACTATTATTCAGCTGTAAAAAGGAATGAAGTTCTGACACACGAAGACATCATGTTGAGTGAAATAAGCCAGACACCAAAAGATAGATATTGTATTATTTCACTGATACGAAATAATTAGAATAAGCAAAGTCATAGACTAAGAAACTAAAATACAGGTTATGGGGCCAGGGTGGGGGTAGGGAATGGGGACTTAATGCTTAATTGGTACAGAGTTTGTTTGGGGCATGAAAAACTTTTGGTAATGGATGGTGGGGGTGGTAGCACAACATTGTGAATGTAATTAACACCACTGAATTGTATATTTGAATGTGGCTAAAAGGAGGAAATGGTAGGTTGTACATTATAGAATAAACACATTATAGAATAAATTTTTTAAAAATCCATAGGATTATACAACACAAACAGTGAACCCTAATGTAAACTATGGACTATAGTTAATAGTACAATTAAAATAATATTCTTTCATGAATTATAACAAAGGTACCACATTAATGCAAGGTGTTAATGGGGATTTATATAGGAACTCTGTATTTTTTACATGATTTGTCTGCAAACCTACAACTTCTCTAATTAAAATTATAATTAAAAAGTGAGTTGTTTAATTTCTACATATTTGTGAATTTTTCAGGTCTCCCTCTATTATTGATTTCTAGCTTCATTTCATTATGTTTGGAGAAGATACATTGTATGATTTCAGTATTTTTTAAATTTATTGAGACTTGTGACCTAACATAGGGTCTATCCTGGAGAATGACCCACATGCTCTAGAGAAGAATGTGTATTAAGCTACTGTTGGGTGAAGTGTCCTATATGTGTCTGTTAGGTCTAGTTGGTACATAATATCACGCAAGTCTTCATTTCCTTATTGATCTTCTGTCTAGAAGAAACTTAGGCTTTATAGCCTGGTAACTGTGCACTTCTACCCCCAAATAAATACCCTTTATAAAGACCAACCAATTTCTGGTATTTTGCATCAGCACCCCTTTGGCTGACTAATACAACAGGCATGGATTTTTGGACATTTGTGAGGAGATTTCGACATGAAGTACAGAGAACAAAACAAACAGGAAAAGAGGATCTTAGAGGAAATAGACACAACCTGGGGAGCAGAAGATATCTAGCTAATATCTTCAGATAAATGAGAGAGTACTTCACATATCTGAAATAAGAACATGATGCCCAAAAAGGGAGAGAGTTGGAGGAGGGAGGGCGATATGCAGAGAAGAAAGAGCCTTGTGAAAAACACAAGAGCAAAAATAAAATGCCAACAAAAGTGTTGGAAAATAAAGTAGAGGAAATCATTCAGAAAGAACAAAAGATGGAACAGAGATGGTAAATTGGTTGGAAAGGAGAAACAGATATTAAGTCTAATAAATCCTACAGCTTTAATTAAACAGAGTTAAAATAAAATAGAGTTCCAAAAAGAGAAAACAGATAAGGGAAAACTATCAAGAAATAATACAAGAAAATTTCCTAGAATTGACAGAAGTCTCCAAACTGAAAGGGATCACCGAATGTCCAATGGATGAAAAACAATGAAACTAGATATATCATTAGGAATTTGAAAATTGGGGAGTGGATGTGGCTCAAGCAGTTGAGCACCTGCTTCCCACATGGGAAGTCCCAGGTTCAGTTCCCGGTGTCTCCTAAAAACAAAAAACAAACAAACAAACAAGCAACCAAGTAATACAAACAAACAAAAAAAAAACCTCAGGGGAGCTGATGTGGCTCAGTGGTTGAGCGCTAGCTTCCCACATACGAGGCCCTGGGTTCAATCCGTGGTGCCCAGTACCTAAAAAAAAAAATTGGGTGTGGGGGGTGGAAACAATGACCCTAAAATCTTCCAGAAAAGGGATAGAAAAAGTTGGTTACATACATAGTATTGTGAATCAGGATGACATTGGACTCAACAACACTAGAAGCTTGAAGACCATAGAGAAGGGGTTTTAAACCTTTTTGCTTCCATGGACCCCTTTGCCAGTCAGGTGAAATGAATACTACTGTAATTTATTTATTGCATGCATTCATAAGTAAAGGAAATGCTAGATTTCAGTTACAGGTGAGAGAAAATAAAGATAATAAGTTGATTTTTTTCAATTCAAGCTCACAGACCCCCTGAAATCTTTCCACAGACCCCTTGGAAAGAACCTTTGTTAATGCAAATCATTGCAGAGCCAAGAAATATACCTGACCCCTGGTTAAGAACTCTTGCCATAGAGTAATGCTTTCATTCTGAGGGAAATTATTTCTCAGCTAGACTTCTATACCTAAGCAAGTATCAGGGTAGAATAAAGCCATTTCAGATATACAAGATTTTCAAAAACAATGTTTCCTTCCGTATACATATTCTTTGGAAGCTACCATAAGATATGCTCCAACAAAATGAGGGAGTGAACAAAGAGGACGACTTAGATGTTTGATGTTGGGATAAAGAAAACTGTATTCAGCATATGCAAGATGCCCAGGTAGATCTGAGGGCAGCAGCAAAACAACAACAGCAATAACAAGTGGAACACAAAGATCATTTAATGTGAAATCTGGTAGAATATAGTGTTGAGACAGTTTTAAAATTCTGTTTGAGAATTTGGGAAATTTGGTGATAAGGCACAACAAACAATAAACAAAAACAATTAGTAACTCCAGAAGGAAAGGTGTTGTACAAAAAAGAAAATGTATATTTCTTGGCTCTGCAATAATTTGCATTAACATATCATAATAAGATACATCTTAAATATTGAGTTAACCAAAAATGGAAAAAGAAAATTGGGGAAAAGGAATGCAAAGGCTCTAAATTCATATATTCCATATTATAAGGTCAATAGATACCTCAAATAAAATCTGTATTAAATATCTTATTTAAACTTTAGAATAAAAACAAGAAGACATTGCTAAAGAGTTTTAAACTGTTGCCTCTGGGTGTGGAATTTGGTGGTGGTATATAGAATTCTTGGTTGACAGGTTTTTTCTCTGAGGACTTTAAATATGTCATCCCATGGTCTGTTGGCCTTCATGGTTTCCAATGAGAAATCTGCTGTTAATCTTATTGGGCATCCACATATGTGACAAGTCACTTCTCTCTTGCTGCTTTCAAAATCCTCTCTTTGTCTTTGGATTTTGATAACTTTGCTATAATGTGTCTTAGTGTAGATCTCTTAGAACCTATCCTGCTTGGAGTTTGTTGAACTTCCTAGATGTAGATATTCATGTCTTTCATCAGATTTGAGAAATTTTCAGTCATCATTGCTACAAATACTTTTTCTGTCCCTTTCTCTCTCTCTTGTCCTTCCATGACTCCAATGACACATATATTGGTATGCTTGATGGTGTCCCACTGTATTCTCAGACTCTGTTCATATCACTTCATTATTTTTCTTCTTTCTGCTTCTCATATTGGATAATTTCTATTTTCTTATCTTAAAAATCACTGATCTTTTTTCTGCCTGTTTAAATCTGCTATTGAATCCATCTAATTGGCTTTTCATGTCAATTACTGTACTTTGCATCTCCAAACTTTGACTCCTTTTAATAATTTATATCTCTTTATTTTGTTTGGACAGTGTGTTCCTAATTTCTTTTGTATATAGAGTCCTTTAATCTATTCAACATATTTTAGATGGGTTATATAAAATCTTTGACTAATAGTTTCAATGTATGAACTTCCTTGAGAATGGTTTCTGGCAAACTCTTTTTACCTGTGAATGGACCAAACTTCCCAGTTTTTTGTGTGCATTTTGTAATCTTTTGTTGGAAACTGGGCATTCTGAGTATTACATTGTTGTATCTCTGAAAATCTAGTTATCCCAGTCCTCTGGGATTGCAAGGATTTGTTGTTATTCTTATTGTTGAGAACTGGAGCTATCAATTTACAATTTTTCCAAACTAGTTTTTGCTCCCAAATGGGGAATGGAAAGTTTCAAAAGGAGAAAAAAAGGTATCACCTCTTTAAGAACCCTCTACCACTTTTTCCTGAGAGTGGTTAGAACAATGGCCACCCTCAGAACCAGACCCCAGTGATTTGAAGTAGCTGATCAAAAGCAGTGATCAGTAGTCAGACCACATTCCCTCAGATTGTGGAGGACTAGGTCCTTATAGCCCACCCTGGTTCCAGCAAGCTTCACCAGGAGCTTGGCCACTGCTGCCTGCCATGAGGCTGGGGGATGGGGGGGTGGCAGCTGCTACACAGAAGGTGAAATCCACCAATATTTAGCACATTTTTCCAGCCTCTTCCTTCAGCTCTTCCCCAAATGCACAGTGTTCCACTAGATTCCAGCATTCCAAAATAGTTAATTCAGACAGTTCTTCCCAGTTCAATAGTTGTTTTGGTGAAGACACTGATTCCTACAACTTCCTACTTTTCCATGTTCTCACAATCTTCCTTTTTAAAATTTCTATCTCTTTTTTGAGACTCTCATATTTTTCATTATTTCCCTTTATCCTTAAGTTCTTGTTCTCCTTTAGCATATTGAAGATATTTTTAAAAAAATCTTTGCCCAGTATTTCCAAAGCCTGGTCTTCTTCATTGATGGTTTCTGGAGTTTTATCTTGTTCCTTTGGATGGGTCATCATTTCTCATTTCTTTGTTTGTCTTATAATCTTTTGTTACACATTGTACATTTTAATACTTTAAAGTGTTAACTCTGGAATTTAGTCCCTGAGCTGCCTGTTCCTTAAGTGATCTTACAGAGATTTCCTTGAGTGCCAGGAGATAACAAATACAAACTAAGACAAAAGCACCTTTCGCAGTCCTTGCAAATTGGCTCTGCATTGGCTGGTATTCTCCTTCAGAGTTTAGTCCTCCTATCAGGAAAGAAGATCACCCCAAGGAGAAGGTGAATTGCAAGTTCTTCTCCATCTTTTCTCAGCCTGCCATGTTGTCCTGGACTTGTGCTTATTTGTGGTTTCTGAAATTCCCTGGTTTACAGAAATTCAAATGCCCCTTCTACTCCCCATGAAATAGATTCCCTTCCCCCACCTTCAGGGTTCCTTATTGTATGTCTTACAGTAGGTAATACTTTGCCCTAGACCACTTTGACTTAATTGTTTCTTACACTGCTTTAGCTGTCTGCAAGTTACTTCTGCCTGTAGGCCAAGCTCTGGGAGGGCAAGCCTGAGAGGATCCTGGTTCAGTCTTTCAGGCTGCCACCCAATAGATTGGCACCAACATACAAGCACCCTAGTTTGCACATAGGGATTACTCTGCTCCCTCCAGAACAGGACCAGAGATCCACAAAGGGAGTGCAGGCTGGCTCCACACCACAATGGAGGCCAGCAAGGGGCCAGCAAGGGTGCAACAAGCTTCTCCTACCATTTTCTTAATTCAGATCTTGCCCAGTTACCACAACCCTTTAACCATTTTCTGGAGCTTTGAGGAAGATGCCAGTTTTGCTAGTTTTTCAAAGATTCTGTGGAGTAAAGACACCTAGGAGCATCTGACCACTATCATCTTAGTTGACCAGAAAACCAAGTTCTAAAAAAAGAAAATAATCATCTTTGTGATGAGTTAGAAAGATTATAATATCTTTAAAGATTTA
>JAQZBX010082325.1:0-13541 GCA_029593785.1 Cabassous unicinctus | reverse complement strand
CTTCTGGGGCAGCATAAACCTGATGAGGTCACAAGTAGCTGACTTGAGGCACAAAGCCTCAGGAGCACAGTTACAAAGAGAACCTGAAAATCTTAACATCGAACTTTCCCTGTGCTCACGGAAAGAAGAGAGTTTAAGCCTACCAGCTCCTTATTTTGCCACTCTTCTTTGTATGAGATTGTTACAAAAGTCTTTTTTAAATTAAAAAATTAATACAAGCTTTTCATAAGATTTGTATGAAGTGAAAAGTAAAAGTTTTCCCTCTCACCACTGCCTCCTATTCCCCAGAGATAACCAACATTGACAGTTTCGTGTGTATCTTTTTAGACATTTTTCTGTGTGTATGCAAATATTTCTCCTACAAAGAATTAGTGCAAATGTTTTTAAATAACAAAAATGGCATCACATTTACATACTATTCCACAGCTCCCTTTCTCCATGTTAGAACAGCTGAAGTTTTCATTCAGGAAATAACTATTGGTACCTACTATACTCCAAGCACTGGAGAAAAAGTAGTGAAAAAAAATAACCAAAAGAGGCATAGTTCCTGCTCTCAGCAACCTTATAGCTTAGACATTAAACTAAGCAGATAGATAGATAGATAGATAGATAGATAGATAGATAGATAGATAGAGGGTAGGTAGGTTGGTGTAGATAAAGTCCTTTGAAGAAAAAGAACATAGTATTAAATAGTCAACAAGGGAATCAAATTTAGAAGGGAGTGACCTTTAGGCTGAGACCTGAAGTTTGACCAGAGTCAGGCAAAAAAGAGGGAAGAATGGGGAGCAGATGTGGCTCAAGTGGTTGAGCGTCTGCTTGGTCCAGTTCAGTGCCCAGTGCCTCCTAAAAAGAAAACAAAAACAAACAACAGGCAAAACAAACAAACAAATGAAAAACCAACTCAGGGGAGCCCATGTGGCTCAGTGGTTGAGCTCTGGCTTATCCCCTGCCCCTAATACCTAAAAAAAAAAAAAGAAAAAAGAAAAGGAAGAAAAGCATTCCAGGCAGAGGAAAGCAGCAAAGCAAAAGCCCCAGGGCAAGAAAGTATCTCATGTGTAGAAAGTACACAAAGCACTCCAGTGTGGCTGAAGCACATTGAGAAAGGGAGGGGGTGGGAGATGAGCCTGGGAGGCAGGGGCCAGATCAGGCAGGGTTTTGTAGGACATGCTGAGGATTTTAAATTTAATCCTAGGTACAGTGTGTAATCATTGAAGGCCCTTAAACGACATGATACAATTCTTTTTCTTTGACCTCGTACATGGGAAGCAGGCACTCAACCACTAAGCTACACCCACTCCCCACAATTCATGTTTTAAAAAGACCACTCCGGATGTTGAGCAGAGGATGGACTGCAGGGGGCTGAGATTAATGGCAGCTCTGGTGAGAGATGATGCTGGCTTGGGCTAAAGTGATGGCATTGAAGATAAAAGTGAATGGATTTGAGGACTGGTAAGGAAGGGAAAGGGGAGAAGTCAAGGATGATCCCCGAGTTCCTGGCATGAGCAGCTGGAAGTACTGTTTATTGGGAGGGGAAATTCTGAAGGAGGGGCAAACTTGGGGATGAGGAAGATCAGGAGTTCAGTGTAGGCCTCATTACTGAAAACATCCATTTGGTAGTGGCAGTGATTAGACACAAGCTTCTCGAACTCAAAAGAGGTCTGAGCTAAGAATGTAAATTTAGGACTTGTCTGTCCACAGATGGTATTAAAGCCAGGAGAGAAGATGAGACCATCTACAAAGAGAGTGCAGTATGAGAAGAGGCCCAGAACTTGGCTCTGGGGACTCTAATATTTAGAAGTCAGTAGAGGAAAAAGAGGTATAAGAAACTGGGGAAGGAAGAAGTAGTGAACAGGCATTAAGATAAAGGCTAAGTAAGAAGCATCCCTGGGATTTAGCAACACAGAAGTCTTTGGTAGCCCTGGCAATTCTCATCTATGAAAAATATGATTAATTCACCCATACTCCTCTTGTTGGACAATTTTATTGTTTCCAGTTCTTTACTATTTCAAATAGCTATTTGTTGAATGTCCTTGTACATATATTTAAAAATATATCTATATGAGAGATTACCAAAAGTAGGAATGCAGAAACATGGTAAATTGCATCTAGAAAGGAACTTAGAACTGGCCTTGAACCTGTACATTACCACATCCCTTGGATAATCATCTACAGTATATTACAGCAATAATACAATATATGAAAGCTAGAGCCAATCAGCAGATAGGTTTATATTTAGTCAATTGTTCTCCAAGGCAAGGTATTTACACTGTGGTTATTTGGGTAAATAAGCCCAGAGGTTCCCTTCCTTTACTGTCTTAATGGAAACATAGATTAAAAAAAACAAAAAACGGCTTTCATTTTCAGTCCTCTCCTTTTAGTAATGAGGTATCTGTAAAATACAGGTTTGTACACCAATGGCTATATAAACTCCCACTCAAATATCCTCACCCTTTATTTGTAATAAAGTGCTTACTAAAAAGTAGATGAACAGAGAAGAGGTTCTACATCACTGCTTTCTTCCATGACAGGCTCTTGGTACTTCTACATTTTGTACTCTCAGAATTTTAAGTGGAGACTCTGAGGCTCAATACTTCTGAATTCAACGTTAGACCAGGACTCAGGCCTCAAAGCACTTAGAGCAACTAGCATTATTCTGACACCAAATGGAAAGGTCACTGATTTAGGCGTAAAGGGGGCATTCTGAAGATCCAAATTTGAGGGGAAACAGTATATGCAATGGAGTTTCTGTAATTAAAATCACATCCCTCTTCCCAAGTATCACTTTCCCTTCCCTGATTTTCTCATCTTCTAGCCTCCTATTCCTCATGTACAGATTAACCTTGCAACTGCCCACTAATGCTTAGCTGTGAGGCAGGCAGCTGATGGAGGATGCTAAAATTATCTGGGGAGCAATAACAATGTCTCAAACTTTTCTAAGGCCAGAAAACAGAGTTCCTGAGCCATGACACTTGCCCTCAAACAGAGCAAAGGGAACATTGAGCAAAAGAAAAAAAAAAAAAAGAGAGAAAATGGCAACTCCCAAGTTTAGGTAATATATTTCCTTCTGGAACAATTTCACCACTAAAAAGTTACAGAGAAGCAGAAAAAGGGGAAGTTAACCAGGGAGAGATGAAGGTCATTTTTTTTTTTCTTAAGAGAGGAAGAACAGTCACAGAAAATTAAACATGAACCCTGTTCTATCTTGGGACTACTGAAGAGGTAAAGTTATAACAAGAATAGGAGGAGATGTGATGTGGCAAAAGGCACACTGGTGGGCGTGAAGGATCTGGGTGCTGGATCATCCAGCTCTGCCACTATCCTAGTGTGTCATGTGCAGTCACAACTGCTGGACATCACGTTCCTTATCTGCCAGAGGAGGGGATGAAGGTTAGCCACGTCAGTGGTTTTTAAACTTTTACCTGCAGAACCCTCTTTCCAAATATCTTATTTAGAGCCTAATATATAAAAGGGATCAAAGCAGGACTGCTCTGGTAGACTCTGGGGTGGAAGGTACCAGGCTCACCCTTTATACCTTCCCTTCCCAGAACTGGCTCCTGAGGTTCCTCTGAAGAACTCAACTAACATAGTTGAAAACTACTGGGCTAGATTCCCTTTAATTCCAAAGACACATGATTCAAAGAGGAACCTTTTGCAAAGAGACTAAATTCCACCTAACAAGCCAAATTTTATTAAGTAAAGGATCAAGTTATGCCGAAGTCAATGGAGAGCAAAACCAAAGCTAACTATTCAAATTAAACCATCATAGGACATTCCTTACCTCAAATTTAATGCTTTATATAGAACAGACATTTAAGTCAAAAGAAGTCTGGAGCTATAAAATACCCATGAGGCACAGGCTCTAATGCTAGAAAAATTACTCTTTTGTACATAGAAACCTAAAATGCATTGTTAAAATTAGAAAATAGGGAGCAGATGTAGCTCAGTGGTTGAGCACCTGTTTCCCACGTATGAGGTCTTGGGTTCAATCCCTGGTACCTCCTAAATTCAAAAACAAAGTTACAGACCTCCTCACGAGGACAACCTTTTGGGAGCAGGTGCAGTTCAAGTAGTTGAGCATCTGTTTCTCACATACGAGGCCCCCCATCTCCCAGCTAAACCTGCACACAACTGCCAAATTAAACTACCTCAAACACCACTTTTGTATTAGTCTCTGATCAGAAACCTTCTAAGGTTCCCTATAGTCTTTTAACTAGGCTTGTACAGGATTTACTAATTCCTAACCTCATACTAGAGAGCCTTTTAAAATAAGAGAAAATCAAGTCACTAAGTGTTGGAAACAAAAATTAGTATATGCTTGGTGCAAAAAAAGTCCAGCAATTTGCTCTGGTATCCTTCAGTGAGTGAACCCTAAAAACCTGAAGCAATAATAGCAACATGTGTCCAGTGAATATGAAGCTGGAGAAGAAATCCAGGCCAGTTCTCTAGTTTTTAATGTCAAGTACACATCATGCCCACAGTCTCACTTCTGTGTCTCTACCTCCTTCCTCTGGACTTTCTTCCATCAGGCACCCCAGCCTACCAAGAAAAATCTTATTTGTCTTTCAAAACCAGTTCAATATGTTAAAATAGATGCATCAGAAGAAAAACACTAGACCGAAACAAACCAAAACATTAATTTGGGCAGGCTATTATCTATACCTCAGTTTTCTCAATTGTAAAAAAAGGGTAAGGCCCCCCTCTCCTATGGGCTTTTGTTAGGAGTAGAAATAGTATATGTCAAGTGTCTCGCATAGTGCCTAGTACACTAATTCTAGTTAACAGTTTCAGGATTTACAGTTCTACATAACTGCCATTTGCCCTTATAACTTCATGGAGAAAAGACAGTCAACCCACTATACTATGAGAAGATGACCTCTGAGGTCCTTTTGCATTTTCTGTTTGCAAGATTAAGAGGTCTCCTAAAATGAATAGCTCTTACCCTCTTCCTAATGGTCATCAAATCTTCTAGCTTGAGAACTGGCTGAGCTGGGCAACGACAGAATGAGAGGGTGAAAAAGGAACTGAGGAAGGGGTGAGAGTTTCACTGAAGTGATTGAGTTAGGCAGGGAATGAAGTGAACTGACATCCAGGACCTGGGTGTCCTGGTGATGTCAAAGAACAGGGTTAGTGGGAGTAAGAGAATAGGACAAGTGGAAGAACAGGAGGCTCTATTTCAAAGAGTAGGTTTCCCAAATGCACCATTTCAGAGATGGAGTCTGGGTGATGATAAGGTTGGGGCTAGAGGCAGTGGCATGGGAGACAAAAGGCAGGCTAAAAAAAGAAGGGAAGATCAAGAAATTATGCGCTCAAAGTATTAGCAGGTCATTTATGTGGACCAGTGATTCTTCACTAGGAGCATGATAGGCCCCAGGGGACATTTGGAAATGTGTGGGAATCTTGTTGGTTGGGTTTTCTCCCTGGCCTATTTTTCTTTTCTGATTGTTCCAATGACATGGGGCGCTACTAGCATTTGGAGGAGGGCAAGATGATAAACATCCTGCACAAGGAAGATATGCCTCACCCAAAATGCCAACAGCACCCCCACTGAGAAACACGGAGAAGAAAATGAAGCTGAAGAAGAAGTGGAGGAGAGGAGGGCTTGAAGCCATGTCCCAGTATCCCCAATGAAGACAGGGACCTGGTTAGGAGGTTGGCACACCACTGCAATGAAGAGGGGGATGAGAACAGTGTGCTGGAGTTAGACGGCATGAACCTCAAAGCGTGGGTTTAGAACTTCAGAACGAGGCATGAAAAAAAAAGGATAGGAAATAGTAGTGGAGATGTAGGAGAGTAAAACCCTGACTCCTGGTGCCAGAATATTGCAAAAGAGCAGGCAGCTGCTACCCAGGGAGAATGCATGTTATGGGAAAAGCCGAGTGCAGTTAGAGGGAGGTGGGGGTAGGAAGGGTGAAAAGTGTAAGAATGTGGATAAGTTTCTCTGTAAAAGAACAGGGAGTTTCCAAGTCCTATTAATCATATCTCAGCAACATCTCAAATCCTTCCCTTCCTTTTCACTCCAGCTGCCCCCACCCGCAATGGCTTTCACTTGGTCTCCAAAGAGAGCCTCATAATTAGTCTCCACGATATCAATCTCTTACATTTCCAATCTACCTTGTACACTGTTACCAGAGCATCTTCTAAAATACAAGTCTGATCATGTCCCCTTCCCTGCATGAAGAGTTTCAATTGCTTCCATTGTTTAAGTCCTTTAAATCTAGTGTGGCATTAAAGAACCTTCCACCATCTGGCCCCAAATGAACTGTACCAGTCTCTTCTCCCTTCTGTATTTCTCCACGCCACACTGCTTGCTTTCCTAGTCCCTTTATTCATGTTCAGTTTCCAAAATCCTTTACTTGAACTTCCTATCATAAACCTTATTTATTCTATGTTCAAACTTACTAGTCTTCTCTTCCACTACCAGTGCTTATTAAACTTCCCAGAAGGTAAAAATCACCTGGGACACTTGTTAAAACCACAAATTCCTAAGCCCCATCACAGACATATCTAATCAGAATCTTTAAGGGAGGGGTCTGCGAAGCTGTATAAGTTGGTTTTAAAACATGTCCACAAAATCTTTGATAACTTCTCCTCCCCCCCTGAATATAAGCCAGAAATCTTGACTTGCTTCTAATGAAGAGAATGTAATAGAAGAGTAATTCCATGTGACTTCCAAGGCTAGGTCATAAAAGGAAACACAACTTCTGACTCCAACCCTCCCTCTCTCTCTCCCTTCCTTCCTCCCTCTTTCCTTCATGCTCTTCTCCTTGGAAGCCAGCCACTATGCTGTGAGGAAGCCAGGCATCCACAGGGAAAGGCCCTGAATAGGTGTTGGAGCCATGGCGCCAGCTGAGATCACGGATGGCAGCCAGAACCAACCGCCGTATCTGTGAGCGAGTGAGCCTCTAGATGACTGCGGCCCCAGCTTCTGATGTTGAGTGGAGCAGAGACAAGCTGTCTCCATTAAGCCCTGACCAAATTGGAGATTCACAGGCAAAACATATGCACTAAATTTTGGAGATGGTTTTTTATGTAGCAATAGATAATTGGAGCACCATATTATTAACAAGTCCTCCAGGTGACTTTTAAGATCAGGGAAACTGGGGGACCTAAACTATACTGTTGAGTTCTTTGAGGTCAGGGATTAAGCCTTAACTGCTTTCCATCTATCCATCCCTTTTCTCAGAAATGTCTTTATTGATTTTCTTTTTTGATAAGAATAATGCATGCTTGACATAAAATTACAACAATATAAAATGTATAATGTAGAAGGTAAATGGGTTCTGCAGCCTCACTCCCACCTCCAATACACCCTAAGTAATAACCAAGGTTAAGGGTTTGGAAGTGAAGTGTTCTCCACATAGCAGGTGGTCAATGAATTTGTTATTGAAAAAAAAGGCGACATTGTAGATTTCAGAAACCTCCTATTGGTATCTGTAAGACTGCCACACTAATTCATCTTGGAGTTACTAGAATCACTTTCTTCAAAGCTTTGTTTGACGCAGTAGCTTCCCATTAATTAACAAACTCTACTATTGAGGTAAACCCAGAAACCACGCTAAGCTCCTGTGATAGTCTGAAGTTCTTTCCTGAATCCCAAAAAGAAAAAGATTGTTTTTGAATGAATCCATTCCTGTGGGTGTGAGACCCTTTCGATTGGACTATGTCAGTGAGGCATGACTCAGGTTGAGTCTCCACCCTCTTGCTGGATCGGATATAAACAGAGACACAGAGAGAGACACAGAGGAAAAGGAAGCTGCCATATTATATTGATCCTGCCATGTGAGAGAGAGGACTGCAGGAAAACAGAGAAGCCCTGAGAGGCTGAGAAAGGTCCCAGAACCAGCAGAGCACAGAGGGACAGAAAAAGGCCCCTAAGGGTCTGGGCCCACAGAGAAGCTCCAGGGGAGATGAACCATATGCCTGATAGCTCACAGCTGAACTTGGGAAGAAAGAAGAGCAACTGAGACTGAGAGACGAGGCCTGGGTAAGAGACAAGCCCTATACCTGGTTGCCCACAGCTGAGCTCCAGGAGATGGTAGATTCTGGAGGGGAAGGCAGAGACCCTGGCAGAGGTCAGATGCCATCTTGCTTCACCACATGACAGGACCCTGAGACAGCATCTCTGCTGATGTCTTGATTTGGACATTTCATGGCCTTGGAACTGTCAGCTTTTACCCTAAATAAATTCCCATTATAAAAGCCAATCCATTTCTGGTACTTTGCACCGGCAACCCTGTGGCAAACTAAGACAGCTCCTCTCTCAATATTTCCCACTATGGCATCTCTGAGTGCAGTCAATGTGTGTGCCATCCCTGGAATATCATTTATATATATCATTCCTTTAACATTTGTTGAGTGCCTACTATATTCCAGTCACTGTGCTACACACTACAGTGACAGATACAAAATAAGCAAGAAAGTGGACCTCATATAAAGAACTCATGGTCTAGAGAGGAGGTCAGCAAACTTTTTCTTAAAGGGCCAGAGAGTAAATAATTTAGACCATACAATCTCTGTCACAACTATCCGACTGCTGTGTGGCATGAAAGCAGCCACAGACAATACACAAATGGGCAACTGTGTTCCAATAAACCTTTATTTATTAAAACAGGCAGACAGTGGGCCATAGTTTGCCTACAAAGTTTGCACTGTCCAACAGAGCTTTATGCAATGATGAAATGTTTCTATGTTGTCCTATATGGTAACCACTAGCTATATATAGCTAGTGGGCACTTGAAATGTGACTACTGCAGTTCAGGAACTGAGTTTATGTTATTTAATTTTAATTAATTAAAATTTACATAGCCATGTATAGTGGCTATCATACTGGACAGTGCAGGTAGAGAGTACACCTAACATTCCCTTCAACCACATCAAAACTTGCCTTAATGCAAATATTCTCACTGTCCTGATTTTGTGATAATCAGGGTAGGCTAAACATTCGCTATATTAGAAACCATGCATGTGTCCCCAGACGTAGTTTTTCTCCCTAGGTCTGGTTTTTAGAATGCTGGTGATAAACTAAGCCTGATTTATTATATGACCATCCTGTATGGGAAATGACTGTAACTCTAGGTATCTTTGGTCAACCTTAAGAGATATAGCAGGGGCACGGATGTGGCTCAAATGGTTGGGTGTCCGTCTCCCATATGTAGGGACCTGGGTTCGATCCCCGGGACCTCCCGGTAAAAACTAAAAAAAGAAAAATATAGAAGGCATGTGGGCCACCAGGCCCTGTGCATGGGTGCGCCGCCAGGCCCCGTATGTGGGTGCGCTGATCAGGCCTAGTGCACGGGTGCACCATCAGGCCCAGCGAGCCACGCAGCAAGATGATGACGTAACAGGAGAGTGACACAAGGGAGAGCCAATATGAGATGCACCGAAAAACCAGGAATTAAGGTGGTGCAGGCAATAGGATGCCTCTCTCCCACATTGGAGATTCCGAGGATCGAATCCCAGTGAAGACAGGAGGAGAAGGATGAGAAGAGAGGGCAGGAAACGGACACAGAGAGTTGCCCAACGAATGGATACAAAAACAGCAAAAACGGCGGGGGTGGTGGTGTAAAAATGGATAAAAGTAAATAAATAAATCCTTAAAAAAAGTATAGGGGAGTAAGATACGGACTATAGTTAGTAGTAATACTTTGACGATGCTCTTTCATAATTTGTTAAGAAATGTTTCACAACAAAGCAAAGTATTTGTGGTGGGGTGATGTGTGGGAGCCCTGTATGATGTTATGCATATTTGTTTTGTAAGTTCACAATGTTTACTGAACACTTATTGTTTATGTATGTTCATGTATGAATGATATACTTCAATAAATTGTTTTACAAAAAACACAAAAAACTTGCCTTAAAGCTCATCTCAACCAGACAAGCTCATCTCAACCTGATAAGCTCCTGCCATTACAGTCACCTCTTTTACTCTGTATCCAGTCCTCACCCATATTCATTTTGGACTTGCTGACATTTTACTTTATAATTATGTGTTTTATAATTATCTTTTGTGTTTGTAACTTTTTCTTCCTCTAACTAAACAAAAATTCAAGGACAAGGAATGTGTCTTCTGATTATTTTTATCATCCTCCTTATCCACAGTGCCTTGCATGGTGCTGAAAATCCAGGAGGTGCTCAATAAAGATATTTTACACTATGTACTTCCTTCGCCAATATTCCTGCCAGATGGTAATGTTTGCTCAAGACAGATGGTCCTTTTGGACCAGGATCAGCACTTACTTGGAGAATATTTCTACAATAGTCGATGACTTGTTCTTGTTAACCAGAGAAAGTTCTTTGGCAGTTACTCTCAATGACAGTGAAGTCCAGTGCCGTCTATTAAATGGAGTTGATTCCATCTTGTCTACAGATCATGAAATACCTATGCAATAAAGAAGGTCAGACTATTAGACACAGAAAAGAATTCTCCAGCTGTCTAAGAATTGGAAGCAGTGTGGTGTTTAAGTGAGAGAGCAGAGAGCCCTAGACCAGCAGACCACAATCCTATACCAGTTCTGCCAAATACTGTGCAACTTTGGTCACATGACTCAGTATCTCTGGGTTGTAGCTTCCTGTAAAATGAGAAAGTTAAACCAGATGATCTCTATGGTTCCTTCCAGTTTCATCATTCTGTGACTGACCCCACTGTGCAAATATCGACTGGCCTTTCCCTGAACTTAAGTCTGTGCCAGAGTCACATTTGGAGTGAAATGTTCCCCTCTTCTGACTTACATCCCAGGGAAGGCACATTCCACAATCTCAGCAGAGTTAGGTCCAAATTAGGTCCTACTTACATCCAAATTCCTTTGGGCAGCCATCTCTCCCCAAATTCAGCTGTACTGAACACTCGGTATTAGGGAGAGAGCTAGGGACACAGCATGGAATAAGAAAAAAAGTGAGGACTTTTGAGACAAGACAGGCCAGTTGAAATCATAAACTCAAACAAATGATGTAATCTTTTCAGTTTTGGTTTCTTCAGCTGAAAAATGAGGATAATACCTACCTTTTTGAGCTTGATATGGATTAAAGAGATAATATATTTAAAATACTGGGTACACTACAGTACTATTAAAAGTATTTTAAATCTAATATATTAGTATTGGCTCTTCTTAAAATTCTTATTATTTTAAAGCCTTTTAACAATTGGGGGAAGTATAATGTACTTTAAATTCAGGGGATAAAGCCTCAATACTTAAAATCTTTTCTACAATCCCTTCAAGTCAAAGATACACAAAGCCTTACCCTTTACATGAACTAGTCCCTACCCATTAACCTGGATTGTTTGGTTTTTTGCTCCAGTAATTACCAAAGGAGTTCCAACCTTTGTCCAGAATAATTGAGATTAGAAATGAGTCAATAGTTTCCTTATTTGAAGAGTGAAAAATATAGATTAAAGTCCTGCTTGCAGCTCTCTTGACAACCGCAGAGCATAACTGATCTGGTAGAATGTATCAAGTACTGCTTCCAACGCCCTTGACAACAGCAGAACACTCGAGGTGCTTGATCAAGCCACCCAGGCTGCCACTTCACTCTTTGAAATTTTAGCCCTATGAAGCAAATAAGGGAGAGAGCAACCCTAAAAGATCACACTACTTTTCCACAGGTAGCACTTGTTCTTCCAACTAAAGCCTTGTCTGAAAAGAATACTAGTCTTGTTGTTTTGTTTGAATCCCATGTGGGAAGGCAGCGTAGTAACCACTGATGGTGAGGAGCTCTGGTGTTAGAGGCAGGTCTGAGAGTGAGTGCTGGTCCCACCACTTAAAGGTGTGTGCCCATCCTGAAAACTTAAGATTTCACATCCATGATAACAGTACTTACTTCATAGTATTCTTATATGAGGACTATGAGGAATAAATAAGACACTGATGCAGAATAAGTAAGCAATAAATGTTACTTTCAGTGTTGTTTTTTTAAATATTGTCTCTTATTCATGAATAAAATAACCTTAATTCTACGTAGATTCTTTGAAATAAAACTGAATGTACCAAATAATATACCTATCTGCCTGTATGTTTTCCAGTTTATAAATGACAGATCCACCAAACATTGTCAGCCATTCCTTGCAAAAGAAAAAGACATGGAAGCAGCAAATAGTACAGCTAAACTTAATTATATAAAACCACAACAGCGACTGTGTAAGCCAAGTTTAGGAAATACTGACCAACACTTTCAGGTATCATTTGGTACAATTATGCTTCCAATGTAGGTATGGGTGTAAATGTTGTCAGTTCTTCTACAGGGATCAATTCTGGATCAAAGGGGGGAAAAAACATGCAAGATACATTCCCAAATCTGTTCATATAAAAGGAAAAGCATTAGATTAATTGAGGGACTGATTGTGACAAAGAAAAAAGAGATTATTCCCAAGTCTAATTCCAAGTTTTGATTACTCTCATCCAGGAAGCCAAGGAAAGCCAAAACATCTTGGTACAGGCTAGGATAAGCATATCTTATAGTCAAGGAATGAGGCAGCTCATACCCTGACCACTTTGCTCTTCACAGAAACACACTGTGTTGTGTGCGTGCGTTTTAGCAATGTTACCAGAACTCTATGAAACAGAAAAAGATAAGAATCAGTAAATGATATTTGATAGATTCTGGTACTAGGTTACTGAGTACCTACTTCCTAAAGGATGTAGGGCGAGGTCCCTGTCCCAATGGTGTGCGAAATCTGCTGGCCTTGTTAACAAATACATAAATTATAACACAAGGCAGAAAGTGGTAACAGGCAATGCATGGCCTAGGAGTACAGGACCTGATTTTTTGGCTTGGTGGGAGGGAAGAGAAGAAACATCAGGATTTGACTTGGGACTTACAAAACAGACAGAATTTCAACGAGTGGGAGCAGGAAGAGGAAAGTGCATCTCAGGCAGGGAAGGCAGCATTAGCACCGTTAGAGAGTTGAAATAGGATAGGATAGTTCAATGGAGTTAGACTCTAGGTGCAAGAGAAGTTGAAGATAAAATAGGGAAAGGCAGAATGAGGCCAGACTGGGAAGACCCTTGAAAACCACGTCATATTCCAATAATGGCAAGAATCGGCCTGTGAGTGAGCAGAGATGAGATCTAGTCTTAATGTGTCTGTGCGACCATGATCTCTATGGCAAATAAAAAAATCCACATCTTTAGTCAAGCAGATCTTAAAACTGTCCAAGTGAAAGGTAAGCCTGGTTCAAATTAAGGTAGAAGTGGTAGGAACCGAAAGACAAAGTTAGGTGAAAGAATCAACAGTTCTTAGAATAAAATGGACTTAGGGTAAGAGAATGAATCAGAGCTGGTGTGATCAACCTGAATGATGAGGATGTTGTTGATGCCATTAACAAGGAGAGTCAAGATAGGAAGAAGGGGGAAGCGGGTGTGGCGCAATGGATAGAGCACCCGTTTACCATATGAGAGGCCCCGGGTTCGCTTCCCGGCGCCTCCTTGTGAGGGCAGGCCGGCTCGTGCGGCGCCGTGGGCTGATGCGGCAAGACCTCACAGCAAGGGGGAGATAAGCAGACACAGAGAAGACACGCAGCGAATGGACACAGCAGCACAAGCAGCAAG
>JAQZBX010082324.1:0-13572 GCA_029593785.1 Cabassous unicinctus | reverse complement strand
CTGTGGCTGGGGTGCCGTGGCCAGGGGTGCTGTGGCTGGGGTGCCGTGGCTGGGGCGTGGATGCATTGGCGGCTCCTCTGTCAGCTCTCCACTCCCAGCCAAGAGATCTGCCCCGGCCCGTGGCTGCTGACTGGTCCTGAAGCAGCTGTTCCTTCAAGATGGGCTGTCTTTTGTACCTAACACAGTTCCAAATGAGGGCACTCAGTAAATACTCGTGAAATTGAATTTGGTTCCATTTGATAAATGTGAAATAATGAAACTAGAATTCTCCCAAGGTCTTTGCACTGTAAATTAAAATTTACAAAAGCTAACTGCAGTTAATGCTGATGTGTGCCTACTAGCCATGTGACGAGCTCCTACTGCCACATCCACACATTTTCAAACACTCGACTCTAACAGTCTGTGGACTGTCCATTGCTGTCGTTCTTTTCCAGTTCCGTGACACCTGACACACTACCATCCACACGAGGGCAATGCTGTTCTAGTTCTTTCTAAGTGATGGATTATTTTAATTCATTAGCATGAGGTTGAGACTGGACTGACAGACAACAGCCAGGCCCTATGTGACACAAACTCGGACCTCTGAGACGCGGCACCAGCCGGGAAGCTGGCATGGCCTCAGCAGCAATGGCCCTTGGCCAGCTGCCCTCTTTTTGTCCCTAGCCCCAACTCCAGGCTTCCAGAGAGAGCACCCCAAACCAATCTCCCCACACCTAACACCTACGATGCCTGTCTTAGTTGGCCAGAGCTGCCAGGACAAATGCCACACAGCTCAACCCACAGGAATGCACTGGCTCGGGTTTGGAGGCGAGCAGTCCCGCCTCAAGGCCAGCGGAGATGTGCTTTCTCCCAGGGTACCTGCAGCCCCCCGTCACGTGGTGAGCCCTCTCTCCTCTCTGCCTTCTTTTGTGTCTGATTTCCTCTCTTAATAAGGGTTAGACCCAGCCCGATTCAGTCTGGCCACCCCTGAACTAAAAATAACATCTTCAACAGGTCCTGTTTACAGTTGGGGCCCCAAGCCGCAACACTGCAGACTACGATGTGAGCACGGCTCTGGCAGGAGGCCCGATGACAGCAGTGCCCTCCAGCTGCCCATCGCCTTGCAGCACCGAGGGCTTCCGCTTCCTCTGAGCCCTCCCCCAGGCCTGGGAGACCTGCCGATGCCAGTTGGATCACTCCCTGCTGTAGCAAGCTCTCTGTTCTCATTTGGGTGTTCTTCGTTTATTTCCACAAGGCTCAAAATAATTAGTCACATTCGCACGCCTCCCTTCCCCTCTGGCGCCCATCCCTCTACCCCAACTGTGTACCCAAAACAGACGACCGCTCGATTCTACTCTGAATGGTAACAGGTGGTAAGACTGATTCTTAGCCCTAAGAAAAATGAACTCTAAAGAAATTAAACAAGACTTCTACAAGTTCTGTGTCTGATAAAGAGGCTTGCTTCCATAGGGCCTTGAATTCCCAAATCCAGGACCAGGTTTTGCCTCTGCCTCCTGGTTAAACAGGTACAACTGGCTGGACTGTGGCCCCCGATCCCTGTCCGTCCTTCTTTCCTGGTAAAGCAGGGTCATGCGAGATGCAGGGCATCCATCTGTCCCTTCAGATTAGTTAAGAACCCTTTCTCTTGGGCTTCATCTGGCTCCTACTTAGCCTTCAGGGTGAGGGGCTGGGAGAGGGGTAGACATTGCCCCGGCAGTAGGTATGCCCGTCACCTTGAAGTCCGGATTTTAAGGAGGGATGTGCCTTCTTCTCCGCTGCTCTTTGCTCTTCCACTGGCTTGAAGAGGTCTCCATGGCCTTGGAAAATGTGGAACACAGAAGGAAGGAGCTGGAGTCCCAGAAATACCATGTGGGGAAAGGACCACCACCCGCTCAGCAACACCTGTGTGGGAGTAGTATGAAACCAAGAAATAAAGGCTGATTGTGTTGACCTTTTGAAATTTAAGAGTTTATTTACTACAGCATCTGGTGTCACTTTAACTAACCCAGCATCTCAGCCTTTGCTGGTGTAAAGACCTGCTTTTGATTCATCTCAGGGGAAAATGCTCGGCTCTCTCCATCCTCCTCCTTCTCCTAGTCAACAGGGCAAGTGAATGTGGTGAGAAGTGTCATTTTCATGTGCTAAAAGAGCAGGGGACGGGCAGAGCCCCCACTAGTACCACTGGCCTCTGTGCGGGCTCACGCATCCCCCCGGATGCTGGCTCTGTGTTGACATCTGAAGCTGGCACGCTTGGGATTTTCTGGCGCCCAGTAATCGAGAGCGTCCTGGCTGAGCCCCGGCCTGGCCCTGCGGAGCTGTGGGCCTCTGGCCTCAGCCTGCCGTGGGCTGTCCACATGCCACTGCCTTGCCCTTGGCACCAAGGACCCTGACAGACTCACTGGCTCTCCGCTGTCGGCCACCCCGGCGTCTCCCAGAAGAGGTGTTCCCGTGAGCCAGAGGTGGGTGCCCTGGAGCCCTCTCTCCACCCAGCACTGCCATCCCTGCTCCTGCAGCCACCCCACACGGAGAGCGCATCCTGCAGGCAGCCTCGCCCCGACTTGCACAGAGGATGGCGAGCAAAGGCCCTGCTGCTTCTAGCTTTTTCCCATAACTAGTGTGATTTTCTATCCCTTTGCTGCCGTTCTCTCTCTGAGGAAACAGTGGGCATGCTGGGACTCATTTCTCTCACTCCCTCCACCTCCCCAGGCCTTCACATCCATGGACAGTGCCTCTCCCCTCCTTGCCCGGCAGCTCCTCATCATCTTCCTCCTTCTTCCTGACCCTATGCACTTTCCTGCTGCAGGCAATCCCTGACCTTTTTCATGGGCTTTTAGGCCTTAACACAACCTGAGGAGCAGACAGACAGCCGGCAGAGAACCCTGCTTACTCATACATCTGAAGGAACTTACAAACGCTTTTTCCTGTTAAACTGAATCTGAGAAAGCACAGGGATGGGGGACATTTTATACTAGATATATACATACGCATACACCTGTACACATGCATAAACATGTACATATGCACATGCCTGTACATATGCATACACCTGCACATATGCATACACCTGTATGCACACACACACCTGTACATAAGCAAACACCTGTACATATCCATACACATATACGTATGCACATGCATACACCTGTATGCACACACACACCTGTACATATGCACACACCTGTACAAACACATACACCTGTATATATCCATACACCTGTACATATGCATACACCTTTACATATGCACATGCATACACCTATACATATGCATACATCTGTACATACACACCTGTACATATGCATACACCTGGACATACACATAAACCTGTATGTATGCACATGCATACACCTGTATGCTCGCACACACCTGTACATATGCACACACCTGTACATACGCATGCACCTGTACATACGCACACCTTACATATGCACACACTTGTACATACACATACACCTGTACATATGCGCACACATCTGTACACACACACACAACTGCCACGTCATTACCCTCCAAAACAGGAAAAGAACTGTCCAGATGAGCCTTTCCTCTGAGACCACCTGATGCGAAGCACAGCACGCCCTCTTTTCTTGTGGTGGGCAGATAACTTCCACCCCCACTGAGCACGATGGTGCAAACCCGTTCTGCGTTAAAACATGGTCACAGGTTTTAATGGAACATTACTTTTTAAAGATTCTTTCAGAAGAGTTCTGTGGCTTAACCATCCCAGCCCTGACTGCTGCCAGCTACCAGGAACATGTATGGGTATGATAAGGAGTTTGGCACGCAGGGAGGGAACTGTGTACCTATTCCCATCAGAAGACAATCAGGAGACTCTGCATATGTAAGAGGAGCAATCCAGGCCAGGTGAGGACTGGGAGCCTTCTCAGCAGGTCAGAACCCCATGCGCATCTTTATCATGGTCTTCACGTACACTTTAACTAGTAGATAGGGAAGTGGAGACAGGTCAGTCATTTTCAACAGATCTTTGTGTCCTTTCTTGTGAAGAACCCTCATCCCAGTGTTGCTGACCGGCAGATGCCAGCACTGGCAGGCTCCCATCTGACCCTCAGAGCAGACACTCAGGCCCCAAGGCAAGGGAAGCAGGTAAAGGTAACTTCTAGGGCCTCTTCTCCCTGGGTGGGCTGCTCCTTATAGCTACATAACAGGCCACTTGAAGAGAGTCCCCTGCAGGGAAGAGTTTGGTAGGAAGTTTATGGACCATGTGATTACCCTCATGTAGTCACACATTTCCTATGTCCAAAAACACACAAGAAAAATATATCTGGTGGTAAATGACATATGAGAAAAGGTTATTCATGTAAAGTTGGACAACTCTACATCCAAAATGTTTTAAATACAATAGTTTAAATACTATATGATTTACTCAAATTACTCCCCTGGCAATATAAAGAAACCATTCTCAACAGAAGCATCCTTTTTATAAAAGTGCCCAGAAATAAGGTTCTACAAATCTGCCTTGAAGCTTCTGTAGCATTTAACAACCCTTCCTGGCACACGTTTTACTTCTAAGCTCTTAACTTTTTTGAAGGTCATAGACCTTGTTGAGAATCTTATGATAGCCACTGCACTGGGGTGAAGAGTGTTCCCCAAAAATGCATGTCCCCCCAAAACCTCAGATCATGACCTTATTTGGAACTAGGTTCTCTGCAGGTGGAATTAGTTAAATTAAGGTGAGGTCAAGGAAGGAGGCTCCTCTGAGCTTTCAGAGGACACATGGCTCTGCCTACACCTTGATTTCAGGCTTCCGGCCCCCTGAACTGCGACAGAATAAAATTCCATGATGTTGAGCCCCCAAGTTTGTGGTCATTTGATACTGCAGCCCCAGGAGATGAAGACCTCTATGGTTATCTTCCTTTAGTATGAGATATGCGTCTATGTGCACATTTTAATCAAATCATCATAGAGAAATTGTCATCGCCTGGTTGTAAAATACAAAGGAGAGGAACAGAATGAACACCCACGTACCCACCACCCATTCCAGGATGTAGAACATGGAAGCTTCATGGTATCCTTGCACAATCACATACTCCTGATTTCCCTAAATTTCATCAAATTTGTATACATTCCTAAACAATATACTGCTTAATTCTTTTTATTATTTATTATTTTTTCAGGAGGTACCAGGGATTAAAGGCAGGACCTCGTACACGGGAAGCAGGCGCTCAACCACTGAACTACATTTGCTCACCAATAAGAGTTGGTTTTTGCATTTCTTTGTTTGTTTCCTTGCTTGCTTTTTCAGGAAGTTCTGGAGATTAAACCCGAGGCCTCATACATGGGAAGCAGGCACTCAGCCACTTGAGCTCCATCCGCTCCCTCTAGCTTTTCTTGATGCTTATGTAAGCACACACATCACACTGGAAGTAATCTTCTGCAACTTGAACATTCTTTTTGTGCAATTCTTTCCATTATCTATACCTGTAGCCCATTTTCACTGCTGTCCAAACAGACCAAAATTTATTTGTCCATTCTGTGGCTGGTGTATTGTTTCCACAGTTTTACTGTGTTGAACGATGCTGCCATAAACATAGTCATACCTGCTTCCAGGTGCATGCACACCTTGCAAAAACATAATGTTATCAGAATTTTTATTTTTGCCAATCTGTTGGTTGTGAAATTGTATTTCATTAGATGGCTAGAGCAACAGATTTAATGACTGATTTCCATTTAATATTATCACCATCATTATTTATGTCCTTTTGCAACCTTTAAAAATACCACACAATGTAATTTGATGTTGATATCGTATCTCAAATGTTGTCAGTTCATGAGATGACCCTATTTCTAAAGAAAAGAACTTGTTAGCAGCCCTTCTAACATTGTTCACTACCAATGACCCCCTAAAATATTTATTTCTTTGCAAAATTATAAGTTCAGAGTAGCAGTAGTAATTACAAGAGGCAGCCCAGAGTTGGAGGTTTTGTGGAAAACAAGTACTATACTACGTCGATGCGTTTCTGAATTGGTGCAGTGAGTGCTCATTCATGTTTGTGGCTATAATCTCAGGTCATTTCTCTAGAGAGTCATCATTCATAATCAAACATGATCATATAGGCATTAGAAATCTCATCCTTTTGGGACAATGTCATTCTTTGGAGATAGTCATCTTATAACAACCTCTTGAAGTAAGAAGACAAATTGCTAGTAGATACAAAGGGAGCTGAAGCACGTGGATAGGATTTAATTTCCCAGAGGCCAACCAGCAGGTCAGTGGAACCTAAGCGTCCAAAGCTCCATGCATTAGACAGTACTAGCCCCAGGCTTCAATCTCTCAAGAACAGAGAGCTTCAACCTACTTCATCTGGTCTTCTTGACATGAATCAACATTTTGGACCTGCAAGGAGCTTTAGAAGTGATACAAGTCCAATCTCTCTCATTTTAAATATTCCAAAAAACAAATCAGAGAAAATGGGATTCCTAAAACAACACAACTACTTAGCTACAAACCAAAATAAGAACCTGAGTCTCCAAGTCCCAGCCGTGGCCCCTTCCACTGGACTGCCCATATGAATCCCTCTGCATCAGTTCACAAGTCACACCTTTAAAAGGAAACGGGTCTCTGGACAGGTCTGCACAGACCTCAACAAACAGCACTTGATGGAGATTGAAGAACTTCTTTCTGGCCAAGATATAACATGGCCAAGGATTTTGCTGTTTGAGGAAATAATCTGTTGGGTTTGGATTATTGAAATATTATCATAAATGAAATGATGTGCAATATCTGAAAGTTCTATAAGGCAGAAAAATATGAACAAGATGCTGCTGTTCCAATTGCAGAGCAAGGCTCTAAGGAAGATTCCACTTGCAGAAGAAAATAAATAAATAGTAGCTTTTCACTGGTCTTCAGGCGGGCAAAGTGTGGTGTTTGGTCATCACAAGGCCTTGTCCTCCCACTTCACATACAAAGAAGCTGAGACTTTTTTGTTCTGTAACGGAGCATAAGTAACCTAGATACACGTAAATATCAAAGTTGGAATTCAAGCCCTATTATATTGCCCTGTCATATGCTATTATAATTTGAGGCAGTGAGGGTTTTTGTTTTATTTTTCTGATGACCAGAAAATTACATATAAATTCAGTGAAGAAATTCAGTGTAAATAATTTGAAAGATACTAAAATTATAGAGAAAATAATGCAAACCTATAATCGCACAATCCAGAAAAAACTGCTTTTAGAATCTTGATGTACATCATGGCTGACAGTCTGTGAAGACGGCCACTGCCAAGTCTTTCTCAGGCCTGTGACTCACCGGGACCAGTCAAATGTGGCAGAGGTGCTGCAGGCCACTTCCGGGCTGGCCTTCTGGCCATTGGGAGGTGGGCAAGGAGGTGTTCCCGGGAGGACCCCTTGCTGCTAGGAAACCTTATCTGGCCACAAGGGGGGCCTTGCGTAGTAGAACCGCAGCCCACCCCTGGGAGCAAAGCCTTGGGCCTGTCAGCTCGGCCACCAGCCAAGTGAGCGAGCTCAGCCAAACCCCAGAGGCAGACACCCCACCCCAGCCAGTGGCTACACCCCAACTACAGACTCACGAGAAATATGAAATTGCTGGTGCCCGCTGCCCCACTTGGCAGTGGGTTGCTACACAGCATTAGCTAAGGCATCATCCTCCTGGATATCTCTGTGGAAAACGGTTCAAAATCTATTTTGTACTCTGCTCTTTACATTTAGAAGCACCTGTCAGCTTCACTAAATACGTGCTTTCTTCTGTAATACGGTTTTTCAGGGTGTCTTAGCTTCCCATATTGCTGTAAGAAAGTGCCTCAAACTGAACGGCTTAAAACGACATTGGCGCCTCCCAGTTCTGGAGGTCAGAAGTGTGAATGGACATGGTGGAGGGCCTCGCGCCCTCTGAAGTGGCACAGTTCATGGCACTACGCAGGGAGAGGATATTTTTGTGATCTGGGTGAGTTACTTCTTTCACTACCAGTGTCCTCATTTGTAAGTGAGGCTGACAATACCAGCTTACAGGCTAGCATGACCCTTAAACGTCTCTAAGACTGATGGCATGAGCTGCTTAGCCCAATACCCAGCACATAGCCTGCCACAAGGAGTGACGCATCAAGTCCTGGGTCCTCATGAAAATCTTGGTCGCAATGCATGAGCGTGTAAGTTAAGAAAGACTTCTGGAAATCTCTTCCCAGGAGAGCTTGTGTTGTTAACGAGTTTGAGCACGTTGAACCCCCCTTCGGGACACCACTGCCAACCTGGCTGGGTTCCTCCAAGTTCCCAGGACAATTCCAGCTGCACACCCACCGCTTCGGACAGCTCTCCTGTCCCAGGCCCCAGCTTCACTCAGGAAGGGGAAACAGCAGGAACACGCCATGGTTTGGAGAAAGGGCTTTCATTCCACCCACTGTTCCAAGAATTGAAGGACATGAAGCCCCCGGCTCGGAGGCAGCCCAGAAGGGGTTAAGAATGAGGGCAGGTTCGGGTGCAGACACCACCTGCCTCCAACAGCAAGCGGCTGCAAGAAGACATACCCCTGACCAGAAGAGAGGAGCAGAAACGGCCCTGTCCTGTGCTCCTGGCGACCGCCTCACTGCCCACGCCCTGACCCTCGGGGCCCTAGCACCTTGGTGGCCAGCGTCAGGGTCTGCCAGAGCCAGGCAGCAAGGCAAGACCGGCTGTGACGAGGCTGCAAGCTCAGGGGTGTCAGGGGCGTCAGGGGCGTCAGGGGTGTGGAACCCTCGGCAACGCGTCAAGAATACGTAACCCAGAAGCTTGCCTGGGCCCTTCACACTCTCCCTCCCCAAGAAGGAGGCTTTCTCTAAGCTCTGGGTTGACAACAGAAGGCACGGCTCGCCCAGCCGAGACAGTCAGCTGCACGTGCCTACGTGGCACAGCCACGGTGCCACTCGCCAAGGTGCTGCTGTGAAGGTGCTCTGCGGATGTGGTTAGCACCTACAGTCTAGCGAGCTTTATCTGAGTAAAGAAGACCATCCTCAATAACCTGGCTGAGCCCCATCCAACCAGTGAAAGGCTTGAAGGACTAAACTGAGGTTTCCCTGCAGAAAAAGAAGAAACTCTGCGTCTGGGCTGCAGCATCAGCTCCTGCCTGAGAGTTTCTAGTCTGCTGACCCCCAAGTGAATTTCAGACTTGCCAGCCTCATAATTACATAAGCCAGTTCCTTGCGATAAATCGCCTACATATACACACACGCACATACACACTCACATGCACTTGCTCACGTGCACATATGTACATGCACATACATAACACACATACACACACATATATACTCATGTCCTACTCATTCTGCCTATCCAGAGATGCACTATTTCCCTGCTCCTGGAGAGAGGGCCTTGCCACCACCAGAGGCTTCCCCTTGAGGTTACTGCACATCTGTAGGTTCATCTGGAAACATGAGGCAGGACTACCCAAAAAGCAGATGCCTCCCCTTGAGGCCAGGAGGTTAGGAGGTGTTAGGGCCTTTCTCTTCAGCCATCATGAAACAAACACCCCCCCAAACTGTGCTGGAAAATGCCTCTTTACTGAGAATAAGGACAACTTCAAAAGGAAATCACAGTGAAGAAATGGCACTGGGCCTTCGTACAGAAATGACACTTATCTTTGGCTCTCTGCTCCCCCTGCCCTCACCCACCCTCAACACACACTACCAATGTGGCTCACCTACCCTCAGATTTTCACAAAGATGCATAAAGACCCCTGTTATCTCATTCCTAACTCCCAAAACTTCATACCCCCTCTACTGGAAAACCCACCCCTAGGAGGAGGCTTCATTCAAAAGACGCTTCCTGACTCCTAGAAGGCTGAGCTGCGGGGCTGGGCTCAAGCTGGCGCCTGCACCGTGAGAGCGGACACGGGTCCTCTGCACACAGACCCTTCCATGGGGTTTCCTCTTCTGTACCTCCACCCGACGATGTAGCAGCCACTGTTAAGGCAATCACACCTCCCTCAGCCACGGCAAACTCCCTCAACAGCACAGTCTGTGCAGGCTGCGCCCAGAGCCCCCGGAGCCTGCTGGGCAGAGCCCTGAGCGCCAGCCAAGAGCCCCGTGTCCCATGTTCAACGTCTGCTTTGCTCCTCAGGGAGGGCCGCAGCTCAGATGAAGTTCTTCCCATGCAGGGGCCTCTGAGGAGAATGCCCACTCCTCCTGCCAATCTATAATGTATTATGGCTTGTGGTACAGGCTTGAGATCAGGTATTAACTGAGCAAGACTTCAACTGTTTAGTGATTAAGTATAACATTGGGGAGGAGGGAAAGGAATGGTCCAGAAAAGGCTGGAAATGGCGTCACATGAGCTGAGCGCCATACACTGCCTCTGTCATTATCAGACATGTGACCTTCAGTTGCCTAATCTGTGAAAGTGGGAATACGGCAAGGTATTTTCCAGAGCATCCCCACGCTGTGAGGCTACGCTGAGCTGACTGCGTGATCTGAAAGCGTCTTCACGGCCCTGGGACGTGGCGCGCAGACGGCCCGCTACAAAGCTGCACAAGCGGCTGAAGAGGAAGAACGCGGTATTCTAAAGCTGGCAGAGTCATTCCACGGAGGAAGCTGTTTAAAATCTTCAAAACGAACAAAGGGGCAGTTTTTGACTCCCTTATAATTTAAGACAGTTTGGAAAAAAGGATTAGGCACATTTTCAAAAGCATCAAACGTATCAGAAAGGGGGAGAGCACTGAACCATCTCAAGAATGTAGACTCTCAGGCAGTGTCTAATTATCCTAATAACTCATTTTTATGGGAAGATCAAGTTATAGTTGAAGTAAATGGCATCCTGTTAATGTCTTATTAATAACAATTACATTCTTCAGAAATTGATATGTAAGACAGAATTCAGTGGGTTCAAAAAGATGCAACTTCAAATGCATCATTTGGCTAGATGTATTCTGGTCACAAAATATACATAATTATTGTACTTCTCTCCCTTGTTTGAATCTGAAATTACAGGGCTAACATCCCTTTAATGGCAAAAGCACTTTTAACAGCCAAAAAAACATTTTAGATATGGCTTGTAGGTCTCTCTTGATTGGGAGTCTGCTGAATGCAGCTGCAATATTTCTCAGTTGAGCTCTGTTCCTAAGTTCTCACCCAGGCTGGGACGTTTCAGTCTCTGCTGTTCTGATTGCAACACTGTCCACCAGGCCAGCTTTGGATGAATCCACGGTATTCAGATGACAGGCACTCCTTTCAGACTGCACTTGAAAGCCCCCATCACCAACAGCCCTGACAGTGACCTGACTGCAGATTTGGGACAAGTGGAGAGGATGTACTTTTCTTTCTATAATTCGGCAATATTGAAGCAGGATGCATTTGCTACCTGTCGACCCCTGTGGTTTCTCGAGCACCCTCAGGGAGGTGGGGAGAAGAGTTTTCACTGCTGTGTGCCCAGAGGGAGCACAGTGAATACTCTGGCAAACGCGGTCACTGAAGAGCTAAGCACGCTGGAGTCCTGGACAGGAAGTCACACTTGAGATGCCTGCTTTGCCCGCTGCCCTTCTTTAGAAGACCCCTCCAGTCTTTGTTAAAGGGTGGGCCTGGGAGCCAGCACTGTGCCAGCAAGCGCACCTGACCTAAGGTCAGTCAAGAGGATGGGGTTTTCTACCTTGAGAATTAAAACTCAAAGGGGGGAAAATCCCACCTGGACTAGACCATGTTCGATATCAACATGGAAGCTCATATAGAGGTGGGGACAGGCCTTCCACCAAAAGTCACTTGCTTGTCAATGTTATGAGGAGGCCTTGTGGAGAAGCCAGTCTACAGAAGCATTACAGGGCAGAATCACGACAGGAATGCGCTCCCAGGGCCCTGAGAGGCAGGGAGCCCAGCGCACCACTCCCCAGTCCCCACGAGGCCACGCCCTACAATCGGGTGCTATGAGGCTGCTGAATCTTTACCATAGACCCCCAGCTACCCCAGAACCAGGGTAACTGTGAAACCCAAGTACCAGTGTGGGGACCATGGGGGCGGCGGAGGGGGCAGCAGGTCCTGCAACTCTGAAGCACCTCCAGGTCCCTTGGCAGCTTTGGGCATAACTGAGCTAAGGCCGGAGTCACTAATTCACCTTTTAGATCTGGATGGCCTTCCACTACCTTAAACTAGAAATCTCTCTTCAAATTGCTTATTCTGGATAATAGAAATGCACAAAATCTGAACTCAAAAACCTGGGCTCAACTCCCTGGCTTTCTTGTGTCCTGGCTGTGTGTGATGGGCAAACTGCTTAATGTTCCTGAATTTCTATTTCCTCTTTTAAAAACTAGACATGATGTTAATAGCTATCAAATATTCCTATTGTTACCTCCTTCACAGAGTCTTCTAAAACTGCCCAAGATGGGTGTGGTTTGAATGGAGTTTTGTTTATATCTTCAGGATAACAACTGAAATAGTAAATTACAGCTCTCTTTTTATACTGGTTTTCTCCATCAGACTATGAGATCTCAAATTGCAGGAATTGTCTCAAATTCATCTTTGCACACACAACACCCAGCACAACATAGGGCACAGAACGTCAACGGACGGGAGGACTCGCTTCTAAGCCTGCTGTGGGTGTGAATAAAATGAGCGTAAGTCCTTCGAAGGTCGCCCAGCCCTCCAGAGGGAAGGGATGCCTCTCCCAGCCAGTTCCTAAACCCTTTCTTACTGGAGAAAATCAAGCCAAACCAGGACCCGGGCATTTCTAATCTCTCTCTGCTTTCTATTAATATCAATTCTTTTAAAATACAGCTAAGGCTTGCCTGTTGGGTGTGAGGCAGTGTTCTAGGCAATGAGGATATGTGGTTTAATAAGGTCCCTGAGCTGCTACTCTAGTGGGGGGCGGGCACAGACAGTAAACAAGTAAACACTACAACATGTAGGATGGTCACCACCAATGAGAAACAACAGGGGAGCGGACGCTGCTTCAAACTGCACCGTCTTCCCCACCTAGATCTCTCCTTTCCTTTTTTTCTGTATCTTCTTATCTCACTTTCAGTTTCCCTTATCACAAGAAGGAGCTTTCAACAAACTCTGAGTTCATATAAATTAATTGTTCTAAAACATAGTTTTGAGCACATCATTCTCTTGCTGTATCGGTTCTCATTTCCTCCAAAGTCATGTCCAAACAATTGATCCTAGCATCCGAGGCCCTCCGCAGCTTGTCGCCACCTGCCCTCGCCTGCTCATCTGCTTGACCGGCATGGCCTTCCCACACCACGTGTGCTCTGGGCAGGCCCGACCACTTTCCGTTTCAGGGACACTCGGCAGCCCCCACCTTGCCCCATGCCTCTGCTCACCCCATCCCCCTAGACTGGATGGCCCTCTCTGACTTCCTCTGACCTTAACACCCACTCATCAGCTTAGGTTCCATGTTTAAGAACCGGATCCAATGGCTAACGGTCTTTGGCACAAGCTATCTGCTTGATAAGCGTTCGTCCCTTCCTTCCCAGTTAGGAGAAACTGCTTGGAAGTCTCTTAGCCATGTGAACTCATTTCTCTTTACCTTTTCCCCCTTTTATTCAAGGTCTTTTTCTGAACATGTTGCCAGTTGGCACTTGGTTTTAATCCCTCGTTGCCAGGGAAGAGACTTCAAAGAGAGTCGGGAGGTCATCCCAGAGGTAATACTTATGCA
>JAQZBX010082323.1:0-13537 GCA_029593785.1 Cabassous unicinctus | reverse complement strand
CATGAGAACTGGGGTCATAAGGAAAGATTTCCAGACACATTAGGGCATGATTTAAAACAGGGTTAAGGAGACTTGTGTGTTTTATCCACTTACATTTGGCTTACACTTTAAATAACCAGTATTGTTTTGGAATGTGCTGAATTCAGGATGTCTTGCTGCTAAAAATGAAAACATCTATTCTCTGCCATATTTCAGGAGTATCTCCAAAAAATAATTTGTCTTTCTTTACTAGTGTTTAGAAAGACAGTGTTTAACATCAACAGATTGTCATATAGTATTTACATTCAACAGACTAATACAAGGGTCAACAAACTATGGCTCACAGTCCAAATATGTTTGCCACCTGTTTCTGCAATATCTGTAAACGAACATTGGATTGTACATTTTAAATGGTTTAAAAAAGAAAAAGAAAAATATTTTGTGAGTAATGAAAATTATATGACATTTAAATTTCATTGTCTGTAAATAAAGTTTTATTGGAACACAGTCATACTCATTTGAGCACTCATAGTCTGTGGCTGATTTTCTGTTATGTTTTAGTTTGCTAAGCTGTTTAAAGCAGATACTATGAAATGCACTGGCTTTAAAAATGGAAATTTTTTTAACTTACAAGATTACAGTTTTGAGGCTGAGCAAAATCAAGGCAACATCAAGTGATGCTTTCTTCCTGAAGACTGGCAGCGTGCGAACCTAGACTCCTCTGTCACATAGCTAGGCATATGGTGGCATCTGCTGGTGCCTCCCTTCTCTTCTGGGTTTCATTGCTTTCAGTCAATTGCTACCCTGGCTTTCTCTCTGAATTTCATTCTCTTATGAAGGACTCCAGTAAGAGGATTAAGAGGCACCCTGGGCCATGACTTAACTGAAGTAACCTTTTCAAAAGGTCCTACTTACAACACGTTTACTCCCATAGGAATGGATTAACTTTAACAACATGATTTTCTGGAGCATATACAGTTCCAAACCATCACAGTCTACAAAGACAGAATTGAATAGTCATGACAGGGACCATATGTTTGGCAAAACCTACATTATTTAATATCTTTCTCTTCACAGAAAAATAGTTTGCCAATGATTGGTCTAAGAGAAAGATAAAATCATTTAATTATTGGTGACTGTACTATGAAATCAATACAGCTTAGACGGTTCCTTGGGAAACTATGTTTCTTATAATTAAATAACCATGAGAGCTTTTATTTTCTGAGACATTAGTCAGTGCCAAGCACTGCTCTTATTGTTCTTACATTATTTATTTACTCCTCACTGTAATCCTAAGACATGGGTGTTGTTATAGGATTGCTATTGCTTAGAGACAGAGTGTTTAGTGAAACAAAGCCTAGACTTTGCAGTTGTATACTCTGGGTTGAATCCTGGCTTTACCACCAGCTTGTAACCATGCCAAGGCACTTAACTTTCTCTGTGCTTCAGCTAACTCATTTGTAAAATAGCACCTGCCTCAGAGGATTGATAGGAGGTAATATATGTAAAGCACTGAAATGAGTACCTGGCTCAAAGAGCAATATTGTTATAATTATTTCAATGATAGGAAGACTTAGATACACAAAGTTAGACCATTTGCTCCAGGTCGTTAAACTAGAAATTAAAGTATCTGATATGGAAAATCAGTCCAGTGCTCATGTTCCTGATCATTGCACTTTCTGTCTCCCATGATGTTTATTTACTTTATTATTATTATTTTGGTTTTATGGGTGGTTGGTGATGTCTGTTTTGAAAATTTCCCAGGCTAAAATCATTTCAGGTTAAATGGTACAGAATTTGGGGAAATGGGTTGTAATCTATCCTTATGATATTTTGGGTCCTGTTTTAGTTTGCTAAACTGTTGAAAGCAGATACCATGAAATGGGTTGCCTTTAACAGTGGAAATTTATTAGCTTACAGTTTTGAGGCCAGGAGAATGTCCAAATCAAACCATCATCAAGGTGATGTTTTTTTCCTGAACACTGTCTGCCAGCAATCCTTGGGTCCTCTGCCACATGGCAAGGTACATGGGGGTGTCTGCTGGTCTCTACCTACCCTTTTGAGTTTCTTTGATTTCAGCTTCTTGCTTCTATGGTTTTCTCTCTCTTTCTGTATTCATCTCATTTATAAAGGACTCCAGTAAGAGGATTAAGATCCATCTTGGGCTAAGCCTTAACTGAAGTAACCTCATCAAAAGGTCTTACAATAGGTTTACACCTACAGGAATAGATTAAATTTCAGAACTTGATTTTCTGGGGTGCATACATTTTCAAACAACCACAGTACTCAAATACCATTCTGAGGATTTTTTTTTTTTTTCAGCCCTGTCCATAGGCACTTCCTTAGCCAACTTTTGTTGTGGTGAGGTGACCATCTGTTCAGGTATATATCCTGATCAGAATGTAATTTTATAACCCTACCTACTACACAGTTGTGTTACTCTGTCATTAACTCACTCACTGATGACATATAATATTGTATTTGAAGTATCATCAAAATAACATAATCTCATATTTCTACTTTTTGCCTTTTCTAATGCTTTGTTTTAATAGAGGTTTCCACAAAAATACTCAGTCCATTCATTCCAAAGTTGTTTAAAACTTTTATTAAATGAAGTCAGTGCATCAGAGGGCTATGCAACTGGCTTGCGTGTTACATACCCTCATAAAACTGTTTAAAATATATATTCCATTGTGAATAGAATTATGCAAATAACTTACAATGAGGTATGTATGAAAAATATTTCTATAAATTCTGAACTATTTTTGTACCTATTGTGAGTATTTGATTCAACACATATTTTAAGCTCCTGAACTACACCAGAAAGTCTGCTAGGCTGTGGATATACATCTCAGAGACTTGCAAGGGCAGAGTAAACAAATAAGTAAAAGACAAAATTATATAATGATCACAGCATGGTAAAATGGATCAAGGTTTTGATTCTATCTGAGTGGTAACATAAGGCTTCATCATAAAGGGGAAAATATAGAAATGGTAAAAGGAGCCTTATCTTTCTGAAGGTCTTGGACGCAGAGTGGAAAGGGGAGATAGGGTGCTAGCTAAGAAAGTTGCTGTGTTGAGGAAGGAGTCAGGTCTTCTTTGATTTATTTGTTTTGGTTTGTTTGTAATAGGAAATATTTGAATAAGTTTATCCACTGTAGGTAAGAAGTCATTAAAAAAGAGAAATAACTGATGGAGCACTGTTTTATTTACAGCATCAGATCAAAAGCATAAGGGAGGGTGACATTGGAGCTCTCTGTCCAAGACAATCATTCCTTACCTTCTATTGAAAGGCAAGTATCCTAAAAGGGTTAAATGATTTATCTTTAGTGTGAACTTACTGACTTTGTTTCCTAGCAAGGACTTTTGACAAATGAATCAGGAAAGGAAAACTGATTCAGAAGGGAGATGTAAGGGAAAAGGGTGTTTTATTTTGGACTTTAACTTCCTTAAGAGACAGGATAGATCAACTTTGGGGCTAACATTTTGGAAGAGAGAAGGCATTAGGCAGTAAGAAGGTGGATGGGGGATGAATAACTGCCTGAAGAATGAAGTTGAACTTCATAGAATGGGAGCTTGGAAACTACCCAAAAACAAGCTCACAAATTTCATGTATATTTCTAGAGCTTATATTTCTACCAATATTTCCCTCTTCTCTTCTTTTCCCTCTTCTTTTCTTTCCTTTCCTTCTCTTCCTTCCCTCCCTCCCCACACTTTTGAAAACTTAGTTAAGTTCTATTTGCGCAATAATATTTTCCTGAGGGCAGGAGGTACAGGGACAGCCTTCCCCAGCAGCTGCTCTCATACAAGTCCAAAGTATGTTTAAATACCTCTTTCCACCTGCTTTCAAATGATTTCTATTCCAGATCCTTTCAGCACCACATTCTACCAATTGTATGCACATATTGATTGGAAATCGTCAAATTATTGCTGTGCCACCACCTCCTTTGTCCTTGTCTTCTCAGAAATTCTTCTTCTTCCATTCTATTCATGAGATTTTAGAGGGCCATTCCATATACCTAAGTAACTCCATCTCATTTGCCACATTTGATTAGTATAAGGACAGTCATGTGACTCAAGGTAAGTCAAACAGACTCCTTCCCTTGGGCTCTTCCAGACTGGACTCCAAGATGCCTTCATGAATAGGAACAAGGAGAGGGTCCAGATCACTAAAGAATGGACATTCACCTCCATCATCCAAGTCGAGGTTGAGTTTCAAAGAAACGAGATCTAGTTTTTCTTCCTGTGACTTCTCAATGAAGGGTGGGAGCCTCACAGAGAAGATGAAATCAATAAGATAAAAATAAAGGAGTCATATTTTACTTAAGCACTTGAATGTAATAAAAAGTAAAATTTGCAGCCCATGACAGCAAATGTAATCCAATCAGTCAGTCTGACTCATCGTGATGTAAATATCCTAAACAGTTAAAAGTGACATTGCAGATGTCATCATTTCACAGGCACAGACAAGTCAGATTTTCTTCCTTTTTTTCCTTAGAAAAATTTCAAACTGTCATAAATACACAGTGAAAATAAAGGAAAGGGGGAAAATACCCAAACAAACAACCATCAAAGGTAAACTTCAGGAAATTTGCTTTTGATGGATGGTTTTGATTCTATGTGGAACGTATTTTAGAGTTTGGTTTGAAGTTTTATTTACTTTTTTCTCTATTCTGATTCATTTAAGTTAGTTTAAGATCAAAGTCTTGAAAAATGCTTCCCAAGGTCACAACTGACCTCTGAGTAGGCATCTTCGATGAAGTCATGTGGTTAAGGAACAAAATAAAAAATCTACTTGTCTCAAGAAAAATATAATAGGCAGACACAATTTGAGGACTGTGTTATATGGTTACAGATGGATTGGGTTGTAATTTTAATTTCATAAATCAGAAAATAAAACCAATGACATGACATTTAACACTAATGACAAAACTCAAGTCTAAAGCATGTCAGAACTTCATTTTGGCTTCTCTGGATAACGATTTCAGAAATGTCACCTGTATTTGTAGTTTTGTAATGCCTGTGATATGTAGAGGTCAAAATTGCTGAGAGATCATTTAGAATTTTCCAAATGAAGATATTTAAAAACATAGAAAATAGGCTTTGGTAGTTACCTTATTTACAGAATTCCCACAATTAAATCTTTCACTCATGTTTTTGTTATGTGTCCATTCATTTATTTAATCCAAATTTGTTGACATCCTAAAACGATGCTAGGCCCAATATCACTATGCTTTCCAGCCTCACTCTGCTCATCCTTACGCCAGAAATTTGTTCTCTCTCTTTTCTTCATGCAGTCCTGGAAGGTATATTTGAACCGGCCTCAACAGCCCATGAACGTTATGTTCCAAATCACAAGTGATCAAAATGCAAACTCTGTCTTGTCTGCATTTGTTTGAAAAGAGAACAAATCATTTGTTCTCATGAAGGAAGTGGGGGAAAAACAAAACAAATGAAAACTGGTGGGAGAGATGAGTTTCTGTAAAGCAGGAAACACTTCTTTATCCTGATAATGATAAAGAATATTTATTCTGCTGGACTGATATTTTCCAATTCTTTGATACTGAAAATCAGTCCAGGGGGGAAATGACACTTTGATGAGCAGCCACAGGTTTGCTTTGTTTACCTGAGCCTACTGGTTCCTTTTCCCATTATTTCCCAATTAAAACACATGGGTGTGATTGAATTTCTCTTATGCATTTGAACTCAATGTATTTTTTCCAAATTGGAAGTAGCCTAAATGCCACCGAGAATTTGTGAAGAAGATTAATTGCTTTTCATTTCAAAAATATTTCTCCCTCATTTCATAACAGTGGTATGCATTTGTACAGGGTGAACTTTATCTAATTTCTTTCTTTTGCTCAGTCAGTTGAAAATACTTATAATTTTTTACTTGGCTTATCAAGCACACATTCATTGCTCTTAAATTTCTGGTTGTGTGCTCTCAAGCAGTAAAATATGGGAATAAAATAATGTATCGGCTAAGCCCAACACGCAAAGAACTAATTCAAAAAGATTCTATCTATTATTATGAAATACCTTATGTTATGAAGGGTAGGGTTTTTAGCCTAATCCTCACTGAGTTATAATCCTTCCTGGATACAAATGTAAGTTCCTGACAGAAGGATAAACAAGAAATAAACATAAATGTTTCACATTGTCTAAAATTCACGTCTGTAGGAAGGGCAAGAAGTAGAAAGCAATTCAGAAAACCATAGAGAGCAAGCAAGTACAGAGAGAAAATTGCATTTGCATAAGAAGATGGGAGGTTTTTATGTTGGTTAGTTATCAATACTGTAATACATAAGCCAGACTTTATTTGGAAGGCGGCAATCAACTTTTGAGAGTTAAGTGTACCTGACTTTCTCTGAACATCTTCTCTATGCAGACATTATGGGAAGATGAAGACAAAATGTTCTCCTTCATTCTCTTTTCATGGAACATAACTGTGCTACAGTCACCAAGCACCCCCAGGTTAAGCTTCCGGATTTTGGCTTCTTCAAAATGCCTTCTCCATCTTGATCCCCCTAATAAAATGCTGCTTTTTTTCAGTGCTGTTTTATTGTTATACTAAATTTATCAATTCCGATATCCAATTTGGTAACATTTCTTCTAATAGGCTCCTCCTTATGTTCAGTGCATAGGTGACTACAGTCAAAAAAAAAAAAGGGACAAGGTAAGTAAAATTTTCTCTATGAGAATACTGACCAACCACCAACAACAAAACAAAGAAAAAAGTCATAAAAAACAACATTCTTATCAAAGGTAAGATTTTCATAGTTAGAAAGGGCATAATGAAGTAAATTCTTCATGTAGTGACAAGGGTAAATCTAATGGATGGAATTTCAGGCAACCCTACTGGGATTACATGCAAGTTAAATGATTTTAAACAAATGCTTATTTTATCTATTATTAAAACTCCCTCAGGTTGCATTTAGCAGCTTCTATTCTTCTCAATGACTTTCTAGAAAAGGGCCACACCATTCTATCTTGTACCCACTGTTGCTGAAACAAAGAAAAAAAACCACACCCTCAATCCATTTCTTATATGGCTTCTTTTAACTGCTTCATTATAAATAAGGCCAGTACCAAGAAACATGGCTTTCCAATACAAGCCACATGCATCACATCACTTATGGATGCATGGCTCTGGGTCCTACTGTTTCTCTGTCATTTCGACTAGGAAGATGGAGCAGAAGGTCTGGGGAAACAGGGTGCCAGGCTGTGACTTGTGATCCATGTTTCTGGTACCAAGATGAAAATAATGGAACCAGCCCCCAGCCTTTCTATCTATGTTGTACAGGAACAGGTAATCCTGAGACTTCTTTGGAGCATCTCCAGCATGGCAGCTGTGACTCTCAAAGCAGTGGATGGATGCTGGCAATGAAATTCTCGACAAGATATTTTTCTGCCGTATGGTCTGGGAGCGCCCAGGGCATCAGGTTTCCAATGACAATGTAATTTAATGGCTTAAGAGGAGATTAACCATATTTTTCTCCAAGAATTTTCATCATGGGAAATGAGCACTGTGTGAAATCTGCCTCTGGATATTGGCCATTTATTCACTCAAACTATTAAATTACTTAGTTCTGTCCTATCGACACTATCCCCCTGGTTCTCTGCTATTATTGAGTTACTTCATTTCTTTAGACGTTATGACCTGGAGTATTAACTGCCTTTGTGGGAAAATTATCATGACAGTAATGGTGAAAGAGAAGATTCCATTTGGAAGTTTAATCTGCCTCTTTCAACCTTAAAGCAGTTTTTCTTTTCCCTGTTTATACCTGAGTTGAATAAACCTATAATTGCATTGCTTATAATAGTGGCTTTTCTTGATATTTAACATGTTTCTCAGTTTTCCCCATCATTCCCACCAAGGCTAAAGGAAAGTGGAAAGAGAAAGAACACCTCTTCTTACTCATGTCCCCATAAATCTGTATCTTAAATCCAAAACCTTCTCTGTCTCCTATGTTCTTAGGGGACTTACAAACTCTTTGTAGCTAGAAATAATGAAATTGCCCTCCATGTCTGGCTTATCTATGACAGCAAATCAAGTTCTAGCACCTCTACCTGCAAGACAGCTATCAAATCTGACCACTTTCACCCAATTCCACCACCATGGCTTCAGCTGAGTTGTTCATCATTTGTACCCTGGTCACATTGGGTAGTTTTTACATCCATGGTCTTCCCTTGAGATATTTATTTCCCAAGATATTTATTTCCAAAAATGTTGACACAGTTATTTTCCCCAAGCCAAATATGATAATATCGCTCTTCCTGATAAAATATCTTTAATGATTACCTTTAACACTTGCAGAATAGTGATCAACAGGGAATATAAGTCACTACCCTATTGCTTAAATTTCTTAAACATATCTTTTGACGCATTCATTCACTGTGCTCCCATCACACTCGACTTATCACCATTTTCTGAATATGTCCTGTGTTCCATATTAGAATAAGTTTGTCCCCTTATCTGCCTAATGAATTTCCTTTTATAAATTTAATACACAATTGCAAAGTCTCCTATAACTTTTCCCCACTCTGTCTTCCCTCTGTGTTTGTTCATTCCTATATTATAGCATACATTGAACTTAATTTTTGGCCCCAGGAGGTCTCTAGGTTTGTCCACTAAGAAAGATGCCTACAAGTGGACTCTGCCATTGAAAAGCTCACATACTAATTGGGAAGATAAACTCAATTTATATGAAATATTACACCAAACAATGACATATCAATAATGCAGCAAACTGGCTACAGGAATTTAGAAGAGTAAATCATTAGTGGAATTGTTGGGAAATTTTTATTAATGCGTGGAACATGAATGAGGAGAATTTGAATACAGTCTCTCTGACCTAGAGATTTTGAGTCTAAAACGAGGAAAATCTTGATTAAAATCAACTATCAAAATGACCATGGAATATCATACTTTGAGATATGCTCATTTGTTCCAGATACATTCCAAAGACTGATATAAAGGAGACATTTAATTAAAAAATAGCTATGTTCAAAATTAAAGTGTGTATCTTTCTGTACTAGAAATAAAAAGACACGTGTATTGGTTGGCAGGGTGAAGAACAGAAACTGTATGCCTGCTGAGCGCTGCGTCCAGAGGCAAACTTTCAGAGCGTAATGTAAAGGAAACTTCTTCACACAACACAGGACACTCTTCAATGTTAAAAGCCACAATTGAAAATCTGTGGGTATCTATCCATCAAATAACACAGTGACCCTTTTATAAAACAAAAGCTGCATGCAATGTGAGAAGTTATGAACAGAAACACATTGATAAAGGAACCAATATGCTACTCTTAGTAGAAGACAAAAAATGTCGACAAAAAGTTTAAAGATATAGAAAACCTTAAAGAACATAATAAATAAGGCAGATCTTATGGTTGAATATCATTTTTTCCCTTAGGTTCTTCTTCTCGAGCACACACGGAGCAGTTGCAAAAATTGATCAACTATTATAAAGAACACTCTATCACCACATTGTAATCAAACTAGAAATTAGTATCAAAATAAAAACAAAGGCCCTTCCACCTAGAAATTAAAAAAAAAACCAAAACACACTTTCAAACAACTCTTGGATTTAAGAGGAAATGCAAACAGAATTTACATAATTTGTAAAAACAATGATTATTGGGGATTTTTCAGTTAAGTGTATAAGGATTGTAGAGTTTCACTATTTTTAATTCATACGTTGTAGAGCATTACAGACTAAAAATACTGCTTTTCATTAAGTTTATCATAATGTGACCCACATTTTTCATGACTGAAACTTTGAATCCTGCTTATCACCGTTTTAGTGAATTTCATGATATGATTAAAAACAATGTATTTATTCTCTTCCTGTTGGAGCATTGGGGTGTTTCTAGAGCTGTAAATATCGATCTTACCCAGATCTCCTTGTGTTTATGCTAAGCACTTGATTTGTTCTTTAGGACATTTCCATCCTCAACTTTACTATTGCCAACTTGCTTTCTGAATTGTTTCTATACCAATACCACTTTGACCAGTACAATACAAGACCTCACATTTTGTCACATTGTCACCGATACTTGGTGATAAACTCTCTGGTTTTTGTCAAACTCAGGAGTCTGAAATGCCTATCTCATCAGGATGAGCAGTGAAGCCTGTGGTTACGAATGTTGATCCAGTGCCAGCTCTGCCACTTACAGGCTGTGATATGTGGGTAGGGTACCTGTTTCTTCATCTGTGATATGAGGATAATAATCATATCCAACTCATAAGGCTCCTGTGGGCACTAATATATATAAAGCACTTAGAACAGTACCTGTTCTATAGTAAGCACTATGCAAGGCTTATCTGTCACCAATTGTCCCAGCAATGTCCTTATAGCAAAAGAAAATCACTGTTTGTGTCTTGCATCTGGTTGTCTTATCCCTTTAATCTCCTTTAATCTGGAATGCTTCTTTAGTTTTCCTTTGTCTCTCATGATATTAATATCTCTGAAGAATATAGTCCTGTTACTTTATAGAGTCTCCATCAATTTGGGCAAGTCTGATGTTTCTTCGTGACAAGATTCAGGTTGTACAATTTCTGTGCTTTTCAATAAAAGGCCTCACCTGGGACCCTATAGAGAGTTCTGAAGCTGGGATGGACTTTCAAAGCTTCCAGAGTTGGGTTAAGGGACCATTTCTTAATACCCCCCATTGAACAGGCTGCCCCTGGGAAAAAGTGTGACCTAGGAGAAGGTGGGTTTCTTCAGCAGAGACCTATTTCCAGAGAAGAATGACCCTTGGGGTATATTGGTCCCAGCATGCTCAGCAGCTGGGGCAGGAAGTCCTCCAGTCCTGAAGGGGGAGCTAAGTAGCACTTTGCAGCATCACTCCATGAGTAATGCATGTTGAAGCATAATATGAACTGTACCAAGCTTTTTAAATAAAATATTAAAATAAGCAAAGCAACAGTATGTCATTCCACACACCTGATATGCAGTATAGTATGAGGATGATGAGCAACTGAAAGTATTGATTAATCTGGGGGACAGTTAATGGGATTAGGGAGGGGTACCCAAGAGTCTTTACCTATGTTTGTAATGATCCTTCTTTAATTAAAATTAAAAAGTAAGATTTATTAAAGTTGGATGAGAAAACACGTTCCAACTTACAAAAATGTTTCACAGTAAAAATGTAACTGACATCATAACATTATTTTGGAATTTCCTGATAACAGATCAGCCATGCTGATTTTTAGATAACTTTATTTTAATTAGAAAGTAATAGTCCACTTTACATTATTCCCATTCTTTTTCAATGTCTGTCCCCTGATGTAAACCTTCTTAAAAACGTCTTGTGTTTCTTTTCAGAAACAGTGTGCTGCTCTTCTTTGGTCAGATAAATTGGATTATTTCATATACACATGTACCTTCTACAACTTTCTTTTTTTCCTTTTCATTTAACAATAAATCCTGTACATTTTTCTTTAATCAGTGCTTACATACCTAATTCATTCTTTCTAATATCAACATAATATTTCATTGAATGTCCAAATAATTTTTCTTAACTATTCCCCAACTGCTAGCATCAAGTAGCTTCCATAATTTTAATTTTATTTTTAAATTTTATACCCAGAAATATGCTAATTTATGTTACCCAATCTCAATCAAAGGGTGATCATTAATTAACTGCAAAAATGGATACCAGGAGGAGAGGAGGTCTGAAATTCTTAGTGTCTTCATCATTTCATGGAACTACCATTTCTTCTTCAAAGATACTTTGTTTCCCTTATATTATTTAATCTCATAATCACACCAATATTTCTCTGCTTTTAGAGAATACATTCATACCTACCAAGAAATGAAAAACAGCTCATTTGTGGGCTTCTAGAAGGAAGATCAGTTTAAGGCCCAGAAAGTTTCAGAGAGAGGGAATTTAGATGGGAGAGAAATAACTCACTTATCATTAGGGGTCCAAGTTTGTCACCTCAAATATCTGAAGAATAATTTTCTAAGAGGCATCTACACAGGGAAGTCTGCATATTTTTAGATCTCCTGGGTCTAGTCAGACCTATAAAGATTTCATGGGAACCCAGGCTTTCCTTTACCATAGAAGAAAAAAGGCCTTCTGTTGGATTTTCTTATATTTGCAGTCACAATTTCAATCCACTGCAGCTCCTCTCAGTGATATATATACAAAGTTATCCCTGTATTCCATATTTTACATTTTTATTGGCACTAGTCATAGTGACTTGTAGGCCAGAGATCTGCAGAGTAGGCTCCCAAAAAAGAGATAAAACTGAAAATCCATTAAGTATAATTAAGAAGGGTGTATTTATAGTGTAAATATCTCAGCCCTAAACTGCATAATCTCAAGTTGATTTGATTGGAATGACTGATGCAAATACTCATAGAATAGCAGAGTGGGAAGAACATTAGTGCCTATTGTCCCAGGCAGAGGGCATGAGAGGTGGTGTCAGTGCTGTTAGGTCATAGCCACACTGACACTGCTAAGGTGTCACCACTTTCACAGACATGGCAGTTGACATCTTGTGTTCTCACTCTTCTAAAGTGTTTATTGCAAAACACACCTTTTACTTTATTTCTCAAGGGCCTGTTTGAAACATGCCGACGGTTACCCATTGCTCTTAGAATCAGAATCATTAACAAGGCCTCTGGGGAGGAGACATAGCCAAGGACCTGGCACATGGCCAGGGATGGGTACAAGCTATTTGCATTTATGAAATCATCTTGCTTCTGGACTCTCTTATTATGCTTGGGGATTGGTTACGATCTGACAGACACAATGCTATTTTTAAAAATCACCCTTCTCTGCAGAGGCTGATCCAGTGTTTTCAGTTCAAACTTGGGGAGCGAGCTTTTCTCATGACAGCAGGCACAGTGGCAGTCTACCCCTGCAGGTCTCCAGACTCACCTGGATCTTAGTTAGGAAGTGGCTCAGGCTTCATTGGTAACCAGTGGATTCATTTTTTATTTATATGTCTGCTTCCCTCACAAAATTCTACTCTTCTTGATGTTTCTCTTTATCCTGTCCCCTTGGGAGTTGACATTCATAAAGTGGCTAAAGGAATGAGGCATGTGTGTGTGTGGTGGAGGGAGTGAGTGTTTTCCCTAGGTTAGGTCAAGTACTTACAGCTTTCTTTTCTGGAGGCTGAATAAAAGGGGGAAGCAGGCCACAGAATTTGAAGATCTGCCCAGCCAGTCCTCTCTTACATGCTGTGTTAAAAACACCACTCCAGATTTGGCTCCACAACCCAGATTCCATGGCTTTATTTAGTTCCCTGGAGGGGTATTGGGAGATGCATGAAATGAAGCAATATAAACTCAAAGGTCATATTTGTACTAGTAAATATCTCTATAGGTTTGTACTTAGCAGCATGAAGGATGAAGTAGGCAGATAAACATTCCCTACTCAGAAGACATGAATCCACCTAATGAGTCATGGCATCCTTCAAATTTGCTTTCAGTATTGATGGGATGCCATTGTAAGCTGTCCAGGCAAAATAATTTTGAGATGTTGGCAGGACTGTTATTGATCTCAGCTTCACCCACTTCCATGGAAGGACCTGAAGTGGA
>JAQZBX010082322.1:0-13541 GCA_029593785.1 Cabassous unicinctus | reverse complement strand
AAATGTACCACACTAATGAAAGATGTTGTTAATGTGGGAAAGTGTGGGAGAGGGAGGGGGTGGGGACATATGGGAGTCCTCTATATTTTTTATGTAACATTTATGTAATCTAAAGCTTCTTTAAAAATAAAAAAATTTTAAAAATTAATTGGAGAATTATAGGATAAAAGATACAAAACAAGGTTTATTCTGTAATATCCCCTCTATCCCTATTATTTTAATTTCCAGGCCTAGTAGACAGAATTCTAGGCTAAACTCACATCTCCCCTATCTTTCCACACACAGCCCATCCCCTTAGTTTCCTAAACAAGTTTTAACGAGTCACTGGAATTCAGCCAAGGTTAGGAGAAGACCCTGGGGGCACGATAGGCTATAGAAAGATTATGGGAGAATTCAGGATAAACTTTTTAGTTTCTTTCAGATTTTACATGGCTTTTTTTTTTTTAACAATTTATTGAAGTATGTCATTCATACATGAACATACATAAACTATAAGGGTTCAGTAAACATCGTGATCTAACAAAACAAACATGCATAACATCATACAGGGCTCCTACACATCACCCCCAACAAACATCCTGCATTGTTGTGAAACATTTGTTAACAAATCATGAAAGAGCATCATTAAAGTATTACTACTAACTATAGTCCGAATCTTCTTCCCCTATACATTTTTTAAGTATTTATTTATTTATTTATTTACTTTTATCCATTTTTACCGCCCCCCCACCCCCGTTTTTGCTGTTTCTGTGTCCATTCGCTGGGTAACTCTCAGTGTTCATTTCCTGCCCTCTCTTCTCATCCTTCTCCTGTCTTCCTGGGATTTGATCCTCGGAACCTCCAATGTGGGAGAGAGGCGTCCTACTACCTCCTGCACCACCTTAGTTCCTGGTTTTTCGGTGCGTCTCATCTTGGCTCTCCCTTGTGTCACTCTCTTGTTACGTTGTCATCTTGCTGTGTGGCTTGTGGGGCCTGGTGGCGCACCCGTGCACGGGGCCTGGCGGCTCACCTGCTCACAGGGCCTGGTGGCACACCCACACATGGAGCCTGGCAGCTCACCCGCGGACGGGGCCTGACGGCTCACCCGCTCGCAGAGCCTGATGGCTCACCTGCTTGCATGGCCTGGTAGCTCACCCGCTCGCAGTGTCTGACGACTCACCGCGCACGGGCCCTGATGGCCCACGTGCCTTCTATATCTTTATTTTTTAAATTTTTACCGGGAGGTCCCGGGGATCGAAGCCAGGTCCCTCCATATAGGAGCTGAATGCCCAACCACCTGAGCCACATCCATCCCCCTGCTATATATCTGAAGGTTGACCAAAGATACCCATAGTTACAGTCTTTTCCCATGCAGGATGGTCATATAATAAATCAGGCTTAGTTTATCAGCAGCATTCTAAAAACCAGACCTAGGGAGAAAAACTAGGTCTGGGGCACATGCATGGTTTCTAATATAGTGAATGTTTAGCCTACCCTGATTATCACAAAATCAGGACAGCGAGAATATTCACATTTTACATGACTTTTTATCCTGTTTGGCTTCTCCATTTGGTCTTCAGGAGTAATCATTTACCTATATAAGGACCCATTTAATTTTGAGCAATTTGAATAGAGTTCTTTTAAGAATTTTCATTTGTTAATTTAACATTACCATCCAGAGGTATGAAAATATACACTGAACAAACAAATACAAAAAGATTTAAGACACCAACAGAAACATAAAACTCACTAATTTGACTCATACTTCTCACTCCTTTGATATGGCTATGTCCAAGCTTTCAATCATTTCATATCTCTGACTTTTACTGCTTTTATGATTTCCTCTGGAATCAGTGTTGCCTGTAATATACAAGCCCGTTCTTGGAAACACTTTTATTATTAAACAGCAACCAGTAAGGAATAGTTGAGCAGTATAAATGCAGTTAAGCACTAATTTAGCAGTTTAGATAGATATTTAACACATATATATTCTGGATTACTCTTCAGGAGTACACTTAGACAGACTTGAAGTTCAGGAGTAGCTATTGATTCAAAACTGAATGTTGGTTTTAACACCTTTATGAAAATTCTAGCCAAAATAAAACTTAAAACATTGTCAAAATAACATCCCATTAAACTCTTCCAGATTACAGTTTTGCAATGTTACCAACTCGGTGCAGGTGATCGGTTAAGGAATCATTCATCTCTGACTGTGCTAGGACTTATCCCTTTCTAACTTTCTTTCCTTCTAAGCAGTGCACAGAAGCCTTGCTGCTGCTGCTGCTGCCTCAGTAGCCACCCACAGGTCTTCTAACAGGGGCCATACTATAGCTGCCACTATCTGGCAGTTTCCCTTTTCCTTATTTAAGTGGAGCTGCTCTGTTATCTACTGTAGCACAGCCAGCATACCTGTTGAGTTTTTTGGGTGCCCCCATATTCTTCTCTCAGTGGCCCCTACTCATCCTGGCAGCCACCCCTCCAGTTTGAACTGGAGTTGACATTATAGGCCAACCTGGGATCTCCCCTGCGGATTCTCCTTTCCCTGAGCTCATGCACACTACTGCTGGTGGTCCTTTGGTCTCCTGGCTCATGGCTCACCAATTGTTACAACCCAACTACTGAAGGGCACGAGTTGGTGAGGCCACGAGACCAAAGAACACACCTGGCATTTAGTCAGGCATAAGCTTTATTGGGACTTACGGACAGGAGAGAATCTTTGATGGTGGCTGGTCAAAGGATGAATGAAGATAGCACTCCACAAATAGAAGAGAAAATGAGGGGTGATATATAAGGGGTGCTGTATTAGTCAGCCAAAGGGGTGCTAATGTGAAATACCAAAAATGGGTTGGTCTTTATAAAGGGTATTTATTTGGGATAGAAGTCCACAGTTACCCGGCCATAAAGCGTTAAGTTTCTTCTCTCACCACAGTCCATTGCCACGTGTTAGAGCAAGACAGCTGCCGGCGTTTGCCAGGGTTCAGGCTTCTGGGGTTCCTTTCTTCCCGGGGCTGCGTTCCTCTCCGGGCTTAGCTCCTGTTTCCTCCACAAGGTCAGCTGTAGACGATCAGGTGAATGGCTTGCTTCTCTTCTCCTGGGGCCTTCTCTCCAACATCAAAACTGCTTCTCAAAGGACTGCTTCAACTCTGTTCTTGCCATGCCTTTTATATTTGATTCCCCACCCACCAAGGGGTGGGGCTCAACGCCCTACTGACGTGGCCCAGTCAACGCCCTAATCATAATTTAATCATGCCCAGATTAACAGATCAGTTCACAAGCATGATCCAATTATATTTTTGGAATTCATAATTACATCAAATTGCCAGATGGCTACAGGTGCCTATGTGCTGAAGACTGGGGGCGGGGGGGGCTTGGTCCCCACAAATAGAATCTGGGGGACGTTCATGTTTGTCTTATTTTCTCAGCTGCTAAAACAAATAACATAAAATGGGCTGTCTTAAACAATGGTTATTTATTGACTCACGGTTTTGAGATTGATAGAAGTCCAAAATTGAGGCATCAGCAAGGCAAGGCAATGCTTTTTCCCCAAAGACTGTGGCATTCTATGGCTGCCTGCCACTGATGATCCTTGGTCCTTGGCTTTTCTGTCACATGGCAATGCACACAGTGGCATCTTCTTCCTCTTCTGGATTCTGGTTCCATTGACTTCCAGCTTATGTCTGCTCCCTGTGGCTTCTCTCTCTGTCTAACTTTCACTTTACTCATAAAGTACTCCAATAATACGGTTTAAATCCCAGCATGAATCAGTTGGGCCACACCTTAACTGAAGTGACATCTTGAAGAGACCTTATTTAAAATGGGTCCACACCAACCAGAATGCAGACGAAGACCAAGTATGTGTCCAAACTGGGGTACACAATTCAATCTACCACAATGACTAAGGGAATTGTCAAAAACAATGGAGATCTTAGTGATAAGCAATTAAGAGGGGCCTAAGAGCTAGCTCTTTGACACTAGTAACAACTATAAATTGATCGTCAGCTAGAAATTTAGCAGAGTGAACCAGCAAGAGAGAGCTAAGAAGAGTCCTCCTGGAATTGGAGCAAGCCTAAAATATTGGCAACATTCCGCCCCTACAAAGGGATCTAACTTTAATTGGATCAGAATGTGGAGCAATTTGTGTTCCAGCGTACTGATGAAAAGAGTAGAGCAGCCAGCAAGCAAATATTCAAGCCTAAAAACTGAGTATTGTACCAATAGTGAAAGATGAGCCAGAAGCTTAATGGATAGATCAGGGAAAGAGACAAGAGAACCTGGATGAAACCACAATGAAATTAAATAGGAAATCGATAACATAAGGAAAAATGGAAAACACACAAATGTGTGGCAATTAAACACAGTCCTAAATAACCAATGGGTCAAAAAAGAAATCACAAGGAAATTAGGAAACATTTTATAATGAGTGGAAACAAATATACAACATATCAAAATATTTGAGATGCAGTAAAAGTACTGCTTTGATGAAAATTTATAGCTTTATATGCCTATATTAAAAAGAAGAAAGATCTCAAACAATATAATCTTCTACCTTTAAGGAACTGGAAAAAGAAGACAAAACTAAACCCAAAGCAAGCAGAAGGACAAAATTAGCAAAGATTAGAGTAGAAATAAATATAATAAAGCATAGAAAATCAATAGAGATAATCAATAAAACTAAAAGCTGGTTCTTTGAAAAGATCAGTAGAACTGATGGAACTTTAGACTGAAAAAGGGAAAAAGAAAGACTCAACTTAGTAAATTTAGGAATGAAAGAGGGGATATCACTACCAACATTACATAAATAAAAAGGGTTACAAAACAATACTATTAACAACTGTATGCTAACAAATTAGATGATAGATAAAATAGAAAAATTCCTATCAAGACCCAAACTATCATAATTGACTGAAGAAGCAGAAAATCTGAATGAAGTTATAAAAAGTAAAGAGAATTAATACCAGCCCTTTCCAAACTCTTCCAAAAATATACAAGAGGATGGAATAGTTCCCTACTTATTCTATAAGGCCAGAATTAACCTGATACTAAAACAAGACCAAAGAATCATAAGTAAAGAAAACTACAGACCAGTATCTCTTCTGAACATAGACATGAAAATCCTTAATAACACATTAGCAAATCAAATTTACAAACATATATAAAGGATTATACACCCTGACCGATTGGAATTTATCCCAGGAATGCAAAATTGGTTTAACACACAAAAGTCAATTAATCTTAGGATACTAAATAGGAGTAAATTTTGGTTACCTTGGGTTAGGCAATGGTTTCTCAGATAAGACACAGAAAGCACAAGCTACAAAAGAAAAAATAAATTGTACTTTATCAAAATTAAAGACTTTTGCATGTCAAAAGACATGATCAATAAAGTGAAAAGAAACCCATAGAATGGGAGAAAATATTTACGAATCATATCTCAGATAAGGGATTTATATTCAGAATGTATAAATAACTCATACAGCTTAAATAACAAAAAGTTAAATAACCCAATTTAAAGATGGGCAAAGGATCAAAATAGACATTTCTCAAAAAAATTGTACATATAGACCATTAAGCAAATGAAAAGATGCTTAACATCATTAGTCATTAGGAAATACAAATCAAAATCACAAGGAGATATCACTTTACACCCAATAAGATGGCTATAATTTTAAAAATGGAGGAGAGTATTGATGAGGATGTCGAGAAATTGCAACTCTCAGAGATTGCTGATGGAATATAAAATAGTGCAGCTGATTGAGAAAACAGATTGGCAGTTCCTCAAATGGCTGAATGCGGAGTTACCATATGACCCAACAATTCCATTCTGTATTAGTTTCCTAGGACTGCCATAAGAAATTACCACAAAGTTTGTGGCTTAAAACAGCAGAAATGTATTCTCTCACAGTTCTATAGATCAGAAGTCTGAAATCAAAGTGTTGGCAGGGCTGCTGTCCCTCTGAAAGCTCTAGGGAAGAATCCTTCCTTACCTCTGCCAGCTTTGGTGGCTCCAGAGGTTCTGTGGTTTGTGGCAGCAAAACTCCAATCTCTGCCTCCATCTTCACATGGCCTCTTCCATGTCTTTTCCCCCTCTCTTCTCTTATAAAGACACTTGTCAGTGAATTTACGGCCTACCCTAATCCAGGATGATCTTAAGTTAATTATATCTGCAAAGACCCTTTTCTCAAATAAGATCACTGTGACAGTTTGAACCTGGATGGACCCCGGAAAATCTTGTTCTTAAAGCTAACACACTCCTGTAGGTATAAACCTATTGTAGGTGGGACCTTTTGTTTAGGTTATGAGTCAGTTTGGTATTATTTATGAATCCCCAAAAAAGAGAAAAATTATGTTTGTAAACTGGTCTGTTCCTCTGGATGTGATACTCTTTGATTGTATCAAATTCAAAGGTTTTACGTTTACTTGATAAAAATTAGGGCTTTGATTCGACCACATCAGTAGGGCATGACTCAGGGTTAAGTCCCCGCCCCCTTGGTGGACTGATATAAACGGACACTCACTCAAGAAGACACACAGAGGAGAAGAGAGAGGGAACTTTATCAGTTTTGATTCTGGAGCCCCAGGGAGAAATAAGACATTCACCTGATAGTTTGCAGCTGAAGAGAACAGAGCCCCTGAGCAGCTGATATGGCATGGAAAGAAATGAGCCCTATGCCAGACTGATATAGGAAGCCCTGAGAGACGAGCCTATACCAGCCTACAGCTGAGATTGGAAAAAGCTGGGCCCATGGAGCCTTAAGAGGAAGAAGGAAGGAGAGACCAGGCAGAGATCGCCTGCCATCTTGCTTCAATACGTGACAACTGACTTTGGTGAGAAAGCAGCCTTGAGTTGGACTCTTTAGGGCCTTGTAACTATAAGCTTTTACCACAAATAAATGCCCTTTATAAAAGCCAACAGATTTCTGGTACTTTGCATCAGCACCCCTTTGTCTGTCTAATACAGGTTACTTCAGTTAAGGACATTTTTATTAGGTAACTTTAGCAAGGCATGGCCCAGGGTGGGTTTTAATCCTCTTACTGGAGTTCTTTATAAGAGGATGAAATTCAGAAGAGAGAAAGAGAAAGCCACAGATGACAGAAGCTGAAAGCAATGAAACCTGGAAGAAAAGGGAGAGATCAGCAGATACCATCATGTGCCTTGCCATGTTACAGAAGAGTCCAGGATTACCAGGGTCTTGTCTTCAGGGAGAAAGCATCATCTGATGATGCCTTGATTTGTACATTTTAATGACCGCAGAACTGTAAGCTTGTAAGCTAATAAATCCCCATTGTAAAAGCCAACCCATTTCTGGTATATTGCTTTCAGTAGCTTTAGCAGACTAAAACAATTACATTCACAGGTTTCAGGTGGGCATAACTTTGGTGAGCCAACATTCAAACCACTACACACTCCTGCATATATGCCTAAGATATGCCACATATGGCAATATACATCCACACAAAAACCTGTACATGAATGTTCATAGCAATATTATTCATAATAGACAAAATGTGGGAACAACCCAAATGTCCATCAACTCAGGAATGGATAAACAAAATGTGGTATATCCATACAATTGAATGCTATTCAATCATATAAAAGAATGTAGTAATGATACATGCTACAACATGGATGAACTTTTAAAACATTATGCTAAGTAAAAGAAGTTAGTCACATAAGACCATATATTATGACTCAATAGGTACATTTATTGAGACAGAAAATATATTAGTGGCTGTTTTAGTTTCCTGAAATGGGTCAGGTTAAACAATGGGAATTTATTCACTCATGATTTGAGTCTGGGAAAAAGTCCAAACAAGGCATCATTAAGGTGATGGTTTTTTCCTAAAGACTGTGGTGTTCTGGAGCTGACTGCTTGAGATTCTTAGCCCTTTGTTTGTCACATGGCAAGGCACATAGCAGCATCTCCTAATCTTTCTCTTCCAATCCAGGTTCTGTTGATGTTCAGCTTCTTGCTTCCTGTGCCTTTCTCTCCCTCTGTGTAACTTTCATTCCACTTATAAAGGACTCAATTAATAGAATTAAGACCAATCTTGATTGAGGTAGACCATACCTTAACTGAAGTAATCTCAACAACAGGTCCTACTTACAATGGTTCACACCCACAGGAATGGATTAGTTTAAGAACATGTTTTTCTGGAGTACATACAACTTCAAATCACCACAGTGGTTGACATGGACTGGTGGTGGGTAGATGGAGGGAAATATATAGTGTCTGCTAATGTGTATGGGGGTTCTTTTTAAAACATGAGAATGTTCCAAACTTAGATTCTGGTGATGGCTGCACAACTCTGTGAATATACCAAAAAATATTGAAATGTACATTATAAATGGCTGAATCATATGGTAGTTAATTATATCTCAATAAAGTGAGTTAATGAATGGGAGAAGGGACTAAAGCACTCACCACAAAAATACATAGAATTCTTTCATTTATCAGGCCTGTACACCTGGTGCTTAACCTGGAAATTCTGTTTAAAAAAGATCCCTAGGCCTAGTAAACCTGGCTGATGTATCTATATATCCAGGGTTCACACAGTATATCTCTCCAACCTGTAAAAAGTGCAAAAACTAAAGAGCAAAGTGGGGTTGTCTTAGGAAACCCAGGTGTCCTGGATGTACTGTTCTACAACCCATCCAAAAGAAAGACATTCCTTATGGTGCCTTTCATGAATAAGGAACAAGAGGTTTTAGAACAAAAATGATCTTTGAGTCAAGGAATATAAGGTAAGTTACTGAAAAAGTAGTGTTTGGTCCTTGCTGGGGTGATATTATCAAGAGGGCAGCATAAGACATCCTCAGGAACATTTCCCTTTAGAGGCAGCTAAATAAAAGGACAGATTCATCCCTCTTAGAGCACAGAAGGATGATAGACATTGGAGAATGTCTCTATAAACTCTGAGTTGAGGGGGGAAATCCCACCTGAAAAAGGTAGAAGAGCAGCAAGGTGAACTTGCCAGTTAAGACCCCTACCCTATGTTGAGATGCATGTAGTTCAGGAAATACACAGTGGCAGCTCTCCAGACTGTGCACCTCTGCCATGGTCACTGACCACAAAGCCACTCACAGCAGCAGCTAGAGGCTCCTACACACTTTCAGGCACAGGGACTCAAGGCCACAAAGATCCACAATGGGGCACTGACCAATATAGTCAGTGCACACACATTCCAAGTAGCCCACCTGGAAACCATAGCAACCCATGGCAGAACTTTTGGCAAGCTGTGCACATTTCCAGCCCAGATCCTAATAGGTGGTGCACCTAAATGAAAAAAATTGGCTATCTTTGAACATTGATCCCACCTGGCCTCATGGTTTTGAATCCATCCCCTAATGTGGAAGGTACCAGAGGCAGAAAAGCAACACAGAAAATGGAAACTGAGCCATGGTACAGCAGTGCAGACTAAGGTCTGAATGCTGCAGTGAAAGGGAGGCCCAGAGGATAGGAAAGATGTTGAACAAATCATAGACACTGGGAAGGATAATTTGAATAAAAATGTAAATAACAGCTTAGGACTCCATAGGAGGAAAAGATGAAAGGAAATCCTCTTGCAGAGAGGAAACAGTCTCACTTACTATGGTAATATTGAAAGTTGCTGTGCATGTCCAGGGTAAGATGCAGGTACAGTAAAAACCAAACTGTTAAATGTAGGCTGCTCTAAAGGTTCAATATAAACTGGACCAAGTGTTAAAGAAAACCTTAACACACAGCCAATCTAAACTAAAACTTTAAACAGGAAGGAGAAACTGACTCCCAAAGTTAGTATATCAAAATAATCAATGCCCAGACATCAAAAAACATAAGAAGCCATACAAACAGGCAGAAATGTTCCGTTCAAGGGCATAAATTAAAACAATAGAGGGAGCACAGACAATGGACCAACTAATCAAAGACATTCAGTCAAATTTCATAAATCAGTTCACTGAGCTAAAGGAAAACATGGATATAAAATTGAATGGTATCAAGAAGACAAAGTATAAATTAAAGAACAATTAGAAAGTTTAAAAAAGAACATAACTGAATTTATGGGGATGAAAAACACAATACTGAACTAAAAAAATACTGGCATTCAACAGCAGATTTGTCTAAGCAGAAGAATCAGCTAACTAGAAGGCAAGGCAATCAAAACCATACAATATAAAGAGCAGATAGAGAAAAAGAATGAAAAAAGTTATCAGAGCCTAAGGCAGGGGTTTTTAACCGTTTTTGCTCCACACACCCCTTTGCCAGACAGGTGAAAACCATGGACCCATTACTAAGTCCACAGGATACTGTGTATGATTTAATAAATATATCACACCTGCACCAACACATCCACACAAGAATAATGTGTTTTTTTTGAGTTTCAATTCAAGCTCATGGACCCCTGGTTAAGAACCCATGGCCTAAGGGGTCTGTGGAACAACATGAATTATACCAACATATGCATTATTGGAGCCCAATATGAGAGAAAAGAAAACACGGGCTGAAAAAATATTTGAGGAAACAATGCCCCAAAATTTCCGAAACTGACAAAATACATGAATATACACATCCCAAGAAGTGCAACAAACTCCAAACAGGATAAACCCAAGGAGACCCGTGCCAAAGCATATTTTTTCCATATATATATATATATAAAACAATTTATTGAAGTATATCTTTCATACATGAACATACATAAGCTATAAGTGTCCAGTAAACATCGTGAACTTACAAAACAAACATGCATAACATCATACAGGTCTCCCACACACCACCCACACACACACAAACACCCTGCATTGTTGTGAAACATTTGTTAACAAATCATGAAAGAGCATCGTCAAAGTATTACTACCAACTATAGTCCATATCTTCCTCCCCTATACAGTTTTTAAAGGATTTATTTATTTATTTACTTTTATCCATTTTTATCCCTCCCCCCCCCCATTTTTGCTGTTTTTGTGTCCATTCGCTGGGCGACTCTGTGTCCATTTCCTGCCATCTTTTCTCATCCTTCTCTTCCTATCTTCACTGGGATTTGATCCCTGGAACCTCCGATGTGGGAGAGAGGCATCCTACCACCTGCGCCACCTTAGTTCCTGGTTTTTCGGTGTGTCTCATCTTGGCTGTCCCTTGTGTCACTCTCCTGTTATGTCATCATCTTGCTGCATGGCTCATGGGGCCTGGCAGCTCACCCACATGCAGGGCCTGGTGGCCCACTTGCGCATGGGGCCTGGTGGCCCATGTGCCTTCTATATTTTTCTTTTTTTAAATTTTTACCAGGAGGTCCCGGGGATTGAAGCCAGGTCCCTCCATATAGGAGATGGATGGCCAACCACCCGAACCACATCTGTCCCCCTGCTATATCTCTTAAGGTTGGCCAAAGATACCCACAGTTACAGTCTTTTCCCATACAGGATGGTCATATAATAAATCAGGCTGAGTTTATCACCAGCATTCCAAAAACCAGACTAGGGAGAAAAACTAAGTCTGGGGACACATGCATGGTTTCTAATATAACGAATATTTAGCCTACCCTGATTATCACAAAATCAGGACTGCGAGAATATTTGCACCAAAGCATATTATAATCAAACTGTCAAATGCCAAAGACAGAGAATTCTGAAAGCAGCAAAGGAAAAAGTGATTAATCATATACAAGGGATCCTCAATAAGACTAAGTGCCTATTTCTCATCAGAAACCATGTAGAAAAGAAGGCAGTGGTATGACATATTTAAGGTACTGAAAGAAAAGAAATTGCTAGCCAAGAAGTCTATATCCAACAAAAAATCTCCTTCAAAAGTGAGGGAAAGTTTAAGACACAGAAAAACAAAAGCTGAGAGAGTTTGTCATCAAGAGACCTCCCTACAAGAAATGCTAAAGAGCTTCAGGTTGAAAAGAAAAGACAGGAAATAGTAGCTTTGAGCACTATGAAGAAATGAAGATCTCCAGTAAAGGTAATTACGTGAGTAAATGCAAAACCCAGTAGTATGATATCCTTCATATATAACTCTACTCTTTATTTCCTATAAGATTTGCAAGGCAATTGAATAAGAAATTATTATATCTCTATGTTTTGGACATGTAAAATATATAGAGGTAATATGTGACAAAAACAACATAAAAGGGGAAATGGAGGGGAATCGGAATAGAATCTGTATTGAAGTTAAGTTGGTATCATTTCAAACTAGGAGGTTAAAACGTAGGTTCTTTATTACAAGTGCCAGGGCAACCACAAAGTATTTAAAATGTATACAGAAAGGGAAATGAGAATGGAATGAATCAATTACACCACACAAAATCAACTATACACAAAAAAGACTGCAGTAAAGGAAAAGGGGAATGAAAATGATATTAAATATATAAGAAAGAAAGGACAAAAGGGCTGAAGTCCTGCAGTATGAGTAATTATTCTGAATTTAAATGTATTAAGCTCTCCAATAAAAAGAACAGATTGACGTAATTGGTATAAAAGCATGATTCAACTATATTTTGTTTACAAGACACTCACCCTATACCCAAAGTCACAAAAGGTTGAAAGTGAAAGAATGAAAAAATATTCTATGCAAATATTAAGCAAAAGTGAGCTGCAGTGACTATATTAACGTTGGATCAAACAGACTTTAAATCATAAACTGGTACAAGAGACAAGAAGGACACCATATATTAATAAAGGGGTCAATTCACCCAGGAGATATAACAATGATAAACATTTATGCACCTGATCAAAATGCCCTAAAATACATGAGGCAAAAAAAATGACAAAGCTGAAGGGAAAAATAGATACCCCAACAATAATGGTGGAGACTTCAAAACAACAATTTCATAAATGGATAGAACATTTATAAAAATGAAACAGAGAGCTTGGACAATGCTATAAATGAATGAGAACAGATACATATAGAACACTGCAACCAAAAACACAGAACACACATTCTTCTTGACTGCACATGGATCATTCTCCAGGATAGAACATATTGTAGGTCACAAAATAAGTGTCAGTAAAGTTAAAAATACTAAAATTATACAAGCATATTTTCCAAACACAATGAAATGAAGCTAGAAATAAATAATAGAGGGAGAGCTGGAAAGCCATAATAATACGGAAGTTAAAAAACACTCTTAAAGAATCAGTGGGTCAAAGAAGAAATCACAAGGGAAATCAGGAAATACCTTGAAACTAATGAAAACAAAAATATAACATATCAAAACTTACGGGTGTAGCAAAAGCAGTGTCCAGAGGGAAATTTATAGTTCTGCATGCTTATATTACAAAAGGAGAAAGATCTCAAATCAGAGACATAATCTCACAGCTAGAGGAATTAGATAAAAAACAAACTAAACACTAAGTGAGAAGGAATTAAAAAAGACTAGGCAGAGATAAATGAAATAGAGAATAAAAAAATAATAGAAGGGAGCAGATGTGGCTCAAGTGGTTGAGTGACTGCTTCCCACATGGGAGGTCCTGGGTTCAGTTCCTGTGGCTTTCTGAAAACAAAAAAGCAAACAACAAGCAAACAAACGAAAAAACCAACTCAGGGGAGCTGATGTGTCTCAGTAGTTGAGTGCCGGCTTCCCATATA
>JAQZBX010082321.1:0-13562 GCA_029593785.1 Cabassous unicinctus | reverse complement strand
GAGCCTCCCTGGCAATGAGGGATTAATACCAAGTGCTAACTGGCAATATGACTGGAAAAAGACCTTGAATAAAAGGGGGAAAAGGTAAAAACAAATGAGCTCATATGGCTAAGAAACTTCAAAGAGAGTAGGGAGGTCATCCCAGAAGTAATGCTTACGCACACCTCAATAGGATCTCATAGAAGACCAAAGTGGATATTGCCTGACACAGAGGGGCTCCTGAGGGCTCTGGAGACACCCAGGTCTAATACAAGGAGGGATAGCTCCAGACATTGATGCCTTATCAGTGGGCTCTACTTTGGAATCTGTGCTCCTGAGAGTGGCAGAGTTGGACTCAAATAAGTCCTCCCTGCACATGGTCCATCAGTCCTTTGTATTCAAATCTATATGTGGTGCTGGAGTTCATAGGTGTACTTACAGAGACTGGAGCCTTTGGCCTGCCCATGTGCCAGCTGTGCCTGGAATCTTGGTGGAGCTGCCACTCCTACTCTACAGCTCAATGGACTCACCCAAGCCACCTGGCGAAGAGATGATTATGGACAACGGTCATCCCAGACAATGGAGAAAGTCTGCAGCTGCAGGCAGGATATTCCCATCCATCTTATCCATGGGATATATGCCCCCTCTCACTTGGAGGTGAAGTGGACATCACCAACCCAGACTCCTCAGGTTTGGGGGAAGAGCGATGGACTAAAGTGAACTTACTGGTATTCTGTTGTAGACATATTGCGATTCAAACAATGGAAGAAATTACAACATAGTTGTGGAGCCAGTGGCCACTGGATGCTTTTGGAGCAGGGAGAGGGAAAAGCAGTTTTAATACAGGGGATTTTTCAGGACTTGGGAAATTATCCTGAGTGACATTACAATGACAGATGTAGGCCATTTTACATCAGCATATAACATGCAGAACTCTGTGGGAGAGAGTGTAGTCTACCTTGTGAACTATGGTCCATGCTCAGTGGCAAAGCCCCAGCATGTGTATATCCATTGCAGGTGATGTGCCACACTAATGAAAGATGTTTAAGAGGGAGGGTGTGGAGTGTATGGGACGTGGGGAATGTGGGAATTCCTGTAATTTTTGTGTAACATTTATATAATCTAAGCATCTGTTGAAAAACAAAATTAATTAATTAATTAATTAATTAATTAAAAAAATAAAAATTAAGTAACTACTGATAAAAAAAAAAGAATAGATGGAGAAAAGAACAGATAAAATTTTGAAAAGAGTTTCAGAGAAATAAAGACAGCATGATACATGGAAACATACATCTCATGAATATCACAGAAGGAGAAGAGAAAAGACAAGGTGCAGAGGAATATTTGAAGAAATAATTGTAGAAAATCCTAAACCATACTGAAGGACAGATATCCATGTCCAAGAAACACAATGCAATTCCTTTTGGATATCTGAGTAGACCAACTCTGAGACCCTTATTAATCAGGATGCCAAATTCTAAAGATAAAGAGAGAATTCTAAGAGCAGCAAGAGAAAACCAATGCATAACAAAGGATCTCCCATAAGATTAAGGGCTGATTTTTCATCAGAATCCTTGGAGGCAAGAAGGCAGTGGCATGAGATATTTAAGATACTGCAACAGAAAAGCTGCCATCCAAGAATCTTAAAACTGGCAAGATTTACTTTCAAAAATGAGGGTGAGTTTAAAATATTCATAAAAGCACAGAAACTGAGAGAGCTTGTAACCAAGAGACTGGCTTTGCAGGAAAAAATAAAGAGAGTTCTACATTCAGAAAAGACAGGAGAAAGAGGCTTGGGAGAATATCTAGAAATGAAGACTATATCACTAAGAATATCTAAAAGTGTAAAAAGAGTGGTGAAAATAAAATATGATTGATAAAACCCAAAGGTCAAAATGGGTGAAGTAAGAACTGCCTTTGTAGTAGTAACACTGAATGTTAATGGATTAAATTCACCTGTCAAATGACACAGCCTGGTGAAATGGATAAGAAAATATGAGTTATCTATGTGCTGACTACAGGTGATCCACCTTAGACCCAGGGATATCAAGAGATTCAAAGTGAAAGGTTGGAAAAAGATATTCCACACATGCAGTAACAACAACAACAATAACAAAAACACAAAAAATAAACCAACCAACAAACAAAGAAGTTAAAAAAAAAACTTGAGTAACTATAATTACATCAGATGAAATAGACTTTAAAAGTAAAACAGTTATTAGAGAAAAGGAAGGACATTATATAATAATAAATGAGACAATTCACCAGGAAGAAACACAACATATCATAACCTATGTGATGCAGCAAAGGCAGTACAGAGTGAGAAAGTTATAGACCCCAATGATTAAATTAAAAAGAAGAAAGAGCTAAAATCAATGACCTAAGTACACCACTGAGGGAACTAGTAAAAGAACAGCACAGTATTCCCAATGCAAGTGTAAGGAATGAAATAATGATCTGAGCACAATAAATGAAATCAAGAACAATAGAGAGAATTAACAAAACCACAAGATGGTTTTTTGAGAAGATTAACAAAATGAATGAACCATTAGCTAGGCTGACAAAGAAAAAGAGAGACGATGCAAATCAATAAAATGAAAAATGAAAATGAGGACACCATAGAAATAAAAGAGACCATAAGAGGATACTCTGAACAACTGTAGGCTAATAAACTAGACAATGTAGATGAAATGGAAAAATTCCTAGGAATGTATGTGTAACCTATACTGATCCTAGAAGAAATAGAAGACCTCAATAAAACATTCACAAATCAAGAGACTGAAACAAAATGAAAATCCCAGGACCAGCTGGTTTCACAGATAAGTGCTACCAAGCATTGAAAGAGGATTTAATGTCAATCTTATTCAAGCTCTTTCAAAAAATTGAGCAAGAAGGAATGCTATCTAGCTCATTCTATGAAGCCAATATTACCCTAATACCACAGCCAGATAAAGACATTACAAAAAAGAAAATTACAGACCCAATTTCCTAATGAATACAGATGCAAAAATCTTCAAGAAAATACTTGCTAAATGAATCCAACAACATATTAAAAGAATTATTCATGATAATCAAGTAAATCAAGGTTTTATACCAGACATGCAAGGATGGTTGAACACAAGAAAATCGATCAGCTGTAGTAGGCTACATTAATAAATCAACAAAGGAAAATCACATCATCCTACTGATTGAAGGAGAAAAGCTGTTTGACAAAATACAACATCCTTTCTTGATAAAAAATACTACAAAAGATAGGAATTGAAGGAAACTTTCTTACCATGATAAAGGCCATATATGAAAAACCCACAGCTAACATTGTACACAATGGTGAAAGACTGAAAGCATTCCCATTGAGATCAGTAATAATGTCAACATTGTTGTTCAGTATAGTGCTAGAGGTTCTAGTTAGAGCAATCAGACAAGAAAAAGAAATAAAACAATTCAAATTGGAAAGGAGGAGGTAAAGCATTCACTATTTGCAGATTATATGATCCTATACTAAGAAAGTCCTCCAAAAAATCTACAACAATGCTGCCTGAGTTAATAAACTATTTCAGTAGAGTGGCAGGATACATTATAAATATGCAATATTCATTGGTGTTTCCACACATGAGTAATGTGCAATCTGAGAAGGAAGTCAGAAAAAAAATTCCATTTAAAATAGAGATGAAAAGAATCAAATATTTAGGAATAAACTTGATGAATGATATAAAGCATTTATATTGCGAAGACTACAATACATTGGTAAAAGAAATAAAAAATACCTAAATAATTGGAAGAATATTCCATGATCATGGATTGGAAATCTAAATTTCATTAATTTGTCAAATTAACCCAAATTGATAAATTGACGTATCAAAATCTGTAATAAATATTCCACAATGATGTATTATGTTGGTGAAGGGATGTTATATGGGAATTCCTCACATGTGCAGGATTGTTTTGTAGGTTCACAACTTCTGTAATAAACATATGTTTTTAAAAAATAATAAAAGAATTATAAAAATCTGTTGGCTACATGATAGGTTTATTTCTGAATGCTTTATTTTATTCCGTTTTTCTCTTTTCATGCCATTAGTTAACTGTTTTGGTTACTGTAGCTGTGTATTGGTTCTTGAAATTAGGAAGTGAGGTAGGCTTACTTGTGTACCCCCATGACAGACATATTTTAAAACTTAATCTATATTTCTGTGGGTATTAAGTCATGGAAATGAGATTTTTATAAAATGTTATACTTATTTCAGGTGCAGCCCTATTGAATAAATATTGGCCTCAGGACATAGTACAAGAACTTGCAGAAGAAATTTGGATGCAGTTGAAGAAAGTAACAGGGAGAAGCTGGAAGTTAGAGTCCAATGAAAACCAGAAAATGAGACACAAAGAAAGATTACTATGTGACAGAAAGCAGAGATATAAACCAAAGGACCCCAAGAATTGTAGATAAGCCACTACCACATTGCTTTAGATTTTGAGAGACAGAATTGCCTTCCCAATGCCTTTATTGGGGACTTCTAGTTACTGAAACCATGAAGCAGTATATTCTTGCTGTTTAAGCACACTTTCATTGTTGTAGTATTCATCATAGGTGCCTTACAGCATGTGTGAAACTTTATTCTTCTTTTTCAATATGATTTTGCAATTTAAGAACCCTTGAAATTCCATATATATTTAAGGATGTCTTTCCATTTTTTTGAAAAGTCAATTGGCCATAGGCGTTGTTTTAACTAGTGTCTGGGTCATGCGAGGGGCTATGTGCTTTGAGCTGTGTTTCATTTAAGGAGAGGATGCCCAGGGCCTTGGGTTTCCACAATCCACCCCCACACAGCAGCTGGCATTGGCCATAGGACACACATTGCATCCGTATTCCACAGCAACAGTATAACAGACAACAGAATAATAAAAGTCCTCCAACAAAAGTTAGTAGACCTATGAAGATATGTCACCATGGCCAGGAAAGGAAATTAAACCAGTCAGATAGGGGTCCAATAGCTAATTTATCAATGCATTGTATGTGTTCTTGCATATGATTTAAAGCTTGTGAAATGTTGTATGAGTGATCAGGAATATATAAACAAGGTCCATAATAATGGTTGTGAGTGGTATGAAGCAAAGTATATTTCATGCTTGCCATAAAAGTTTAAGCATCAGGCCTCAGAAAATTATCACCATAAATAGTATGCTTCATCCCTAACCTCCACAAAACACTGTGTAACTCTTCCATAGATTGTCAATGGAGGTGGTATGGGATATATCTCCTTCATTAGTCCAGGCAGCTTTGCATCTGGCAACTAACCATCCTAGTAGTGATGCCTTTTTTTCCCTCATTTGAGGTGGTATATAGACACTAGAACAGAGAAGGGTGAGGGATAATAGAGGATAAATTGCTCTTCTCCACCACAGATAGTACAACTCCTTCTGATCCAGTGTCCCATAACCTTGGAATCCAGTTAAACATGGACTTTCTAGACTTTTGTCTGTACCTCTGCCCTAAATCACCTAATTCAGCAGTTGTATAGTCTCTTATAGCCACATGCAATTTTTCCTCTGAGGGTTGGAACACCTGGGACCCAGGGGATTGATCCTGCAATGCCTGTCAATTCTGCTTTATTATTACAAGCACCCTTGGGGGATCCTCATCTTCTTCCACTTCTCTCTCTTCTTCCTTTTCTTCATTTGAGATGGAAATCATGTGCTCCACACCTTAGTACATGGACCGGAAGCAAACTGCAGCCTCTAGTATGAGCATATCTGCATACTAAGGTTTCTAATTGATCATCAATTTGGCTCAGGTGATCAGGTAAGAACTGTTCATCTCTTACTGTGCTAGGTGCATATCTCTATCTAGTTTTATTTCCTCCTCTAAGTTGTGCACAGAGGCTTTCACAACTTCTTCTGCCTCAGTAGCCATCCATAAGTCTCCTAGCATGGGTCATGTTATGTCCACCACTATTTGATGGTCTTCCCTTTTATTATTCAAATGCAGCTGCTCTGCTACCTGCTGTAGCACAGCCAATATACCCACTAAAGTCTTCAGGGGATCACATATTCTCTTGGTGGTCCCCACTCATCCACAAGGGCAGCCAATATGTATATACTGGAATATATACATACTCTGGATATGGGTTTGCCTTCCCTATATGGAATGATTCTTCCAAAACTACCTCCCATGTACTTATCAAAAGACTTATCAAAAAGACTGGTGTTCCATCCAGTTTTACTTCTGATCAAGGAATCCTCTTCACAGAAAATAATGTATGAAAATGGGCACATTCTCATGGAATTCATGTCTTACTAAGTTCCCCATCATCCCGAATGAGGTAGATTGATACAACAATGGAATGACCTTTTGAAGACTACATTAAGACCCCAAATAGGTGGCAATAACTTACAAAGCTGGGGCAATGTTCTCCAGGAAGCTATGTATGCTCGAAATCAGCATACACTCTTAGATGATGCTTCTCCGATAGCCAGGATTTGTGGTTCAGGGAATCAAGGAGGTGGGGGTGGAGATTGGGAGTGGCACCATTCACTATTACCCCTAGTGATCCACTAGGAAAATTTTTGCTTCCTGTCCCTGCAACCTTAAGCTCTGCTGGTCTACAGTTCTTAATTCTAAAAAGAGGTGTGCTTCCACCAGGAAGACAACAACAATTACATTGAACTAGAAGTCAAGACCGCCACCTGGCCACTTTGGGCTCCTCTTATCTCTGAACCAACAGCCGAGAAGGGAATTACTGTACCAGCTAAGATGATTGAACCTATCAAGGGAAAATATGACTTTCCTATCCAGTGGAAACAAAGAAGTGTTTCCTGTAATATAGGAGATCCCCTAGGTTATCTCGTAGTTCTACCATGCCCTGTGATTAAAGTCAATGGAAAATTTTGACACCACAATCCAGGCAGAACTAACAATAGCCCAGCATCTTCAGGAATGAAGATTTGGATTACCCTACCAGGAAAAGAACCAAGTTTTTGCTGAGGGTAAAGGGAACAGAGAATGAGTAGTGGAAGAAGGTAGAAGTAAATATGAACTTTGTCCATGTGACAAGTTACAGAAATAAGGACTGTAATGGTAATGAATATTTCGTATGTGTTTTGTTCTATGTTTGTACATAAACATAAAATGAAAATCATTTTCTTCCTTATCCTTTCCTCTTATTATATGACATAAATTGTATTAGTTTCATGTCTATTTAAGGATGCCAAGTTTAAGAGTGAATATTACCAAAGGACTTGCACTCTATTCTGGACAGATTTCATGCATTTCTGGCTGTACACATGGTAGTTGGTTATTGTTAGGAGGAAAAATGTGTCTGTTATTGTTTTTGTTTAGAGATTAAGTATGGTTTAAGGTGATGTGTATGGCAGCCAAGTTGACAAGATATAGACTGTGTTGGTTAGGCTGATGTGTTCACTTGGCCAGTTAATGGTGCCCAAGTGGTTGGTTAAGGAAACACCAGGGGAATTTTAGTACATGGGTATATCATGGACTTTAATCATCAGTATTTTGCATATATGGCTGATTACATCTACAATCAACTAAGAGATTTGCCATCACCAATGCCTGACATCTTAGCCAATTAGTTGGAGGCCTTAAAAGGAGAAGTGATTTCAGCATTCAGGATGATAGAATTCCCATCTCTGCTACAGAAGGCCAGAATCTCATAAGGATCTCATCAAGAAACTTCATTAGAGTCCCTGCAAATATGCAACCGGCCTTGCATATTTGGATTGTGCATCCATATGGTCATGTGAGACAATTTTATATAATCTCATACTATTTACAGATACCTTCTGTCAGTTCTGTTTCTTTTGAGAATCCTAACATATTATTAGTGTTAGAAATATGACTGATTTTGTGTATTGTTATATTACACACATTTGCTGAGTTAGTTATTAGATCTTAGTATTGTTGGTGATTTTTCAGAATTTTCTATATAAGATCATGTCATCTGTAATCTGGGAAAATTTAACTGTTTCCTTTCCAATTTGGATGCCTTTTATTTTTTTTTCATATCACCTTATTTTTTTCTTACTTCTGATCTTCTGCCAACATAATCTTACTATTAGAGATCATATATTGGAAACCCACCAATAGTGATTCAGCAAAAAAGATTAGTCAAAAATGTTTTGTAAATTATTCATTCTTTGACTATAATATTATTTGAAAGTACACTTAATGAATATAAAAAATGATCTCAATACTGGAAGAAACATTCCATCTGTTATTTTCAAGGAGTGAGAAAACCCTATTGAGGTGCTATTGACATAGAACATCCTAAAACCCAATGTCACCTATTGAGAAATATATTGGTGCTGGCTTTTTAATCTGAAATAAGCATTTCTCATTATATTGGATTTTTGTTGAGCTGAATAACTGTGCATTCAAAAATTCATCAAATATGTAATATATTATTTTGAAATTCCTTTGATCCATACTATCATCTTGTCTCCCAAAATTCTGCCATGTAAACAGTTTCCTTGTACCGGTTGCTTCTTATTCTATAAGCAAATTGATTTCATTATCGTTAATTAATGAAGGATTTACAAGAATGGATTTCATCTATTTGTATATAAAAGAAACAAGTATTGGGCCATTAATGAAATTATAGAGACTTACTCATCTCAGCCATGATTTTTACTTTATCCTCTCCTAATTTATTTTACTATAATAAAAGACAATACCTTAATATAATAATATAAGTTGCCAAAATATTGTTGTGGCTGAATACAACAATACATCTGCTGTGTTGATGAATTAGATGATACTCCCTAACCTGACTGGAGAAACAGATTTCTCTTGTAAATGCCCAAAATTGTCCATTCATCAACTGGTGCACACTACTATAAAGAAGTTAGTTATGTTGCACCAGTCAATGAAATATTCTTGAAATTGTGGATTTTTCAAGTGCATTTTTAAACATTGGTTCAGGCATATAATAGTTGATAAATAATATTAAATGAAAATGACTGAAATTCAGCTGTGGCAAAATTACATAACTATATAAGCATAAAAATAAAGAAGCTTTATATTCTCAAAGGAAAATATTTGGAAGAAAATATATTGAAAGGATAACACTTGTGGATGATTTCCATTTTTTTCTTTGAATTTCATTATATAATAATTTTTGTATAATAAACAGTGTTCAATTCTATGATAGTGTCACATTTTTAAATATTAAATTATTTCACTGGGAAAAAATGTTAATACATTCTTGGTTGTTACTGATCAGGCCTTTCGGCCACAGATTAATTAAGCATTTCTCTAGAAATACCTACTTTTTTATCCAGTCATAAATTAGAACATCACAAAAGTATATCAAAAAAGCTGCTCACCATTATGTGGCTTCTAAGGGGAAGGCAAATTTCTGTTACAAACCTGACACAGAAGCATTAGTCCTTGAACTTTCTTCCTTGGCCTCTTGTCAAGCAATCTTCCTAGGAAATTAGTCCCAGAGATGAACAAATATTGCATTATCCACAATCCTCAATATAAGATGTGCCTTGACATTATGAGGGTGAGCAACAAGGGATAATCTGCTCTGCTCGTGTTCACAGTAGCTCCCTAGCATACATATAAGGCATAATATCCTCTTGAGCTTTCTATTTGACCAGAATCTGAACAAAAGTTTTTTTTGACTTATTTGACCTCAAAACAAAACAAAACAAAACAAAAAAACAAACAAACTCATGCACTAAAAGTTAAACATAAGTTAACTCACAGGAGACAATGACTATATTTCATAAATATCTGGCTTCATAAATGGTTTACATATTTTCATTGTGATAAAAACTAGAGACACACGATTTTTTTTCAAGCCGTTGACTCATGGTAAGTATTGATCTCAAACTTAGAGCATTTAAGTTTATCTAAAAAAGATGGTGATATTATTAAAAGGATATGCATATATGTATATATAACATGTTGACCTTACCTAGGTAATGCTAAGAGTTATAGAAACTGAAATATAAAACAGATATAATCAGAGTCATCCAGCAATATTTATATTTTGAAAATATAACTTTTGGAAGAAATTTGATTAAATAATCTGTTAAAAATATATCTGAAAATTCATAATAATGTGTGCTCTCTAATATTGAGACACATAGTGTTTTAAAATCTGATCTGTCAGTTTTACAAATGACAGATCATATTGGATAGAAAAGAACAGTAAAAGATTCATTAAAACTCTCTATCATTGTTTATTAGATATCTAGAATTGTTTGTTTTTGTTTTTGTTTTGATTTGCTGAAATTAAATATAAGTTATGAGCCTGATATCTGGACACAATCAATCTTGGTAGAAACACTGAGCCAACAATATTTAATGGTTGTACTAAAGGTAAATAACTTTTTGTGCCTTTTGTCTCATCTAAAACTGTGTACAAGAATAATACTTATGGTACAATGTTTTCATTTGGATAGACGTACTAATCAAATGAAATATTTATAACAGAGTCATGTTCATTCTAATTATGCAAAATACATGTTCATATAGATATAAAAAATTCTCTGTTATATAATTCCCAAATATTTAATTTAGCCTAATTTATAATTGGTGGGAAAAATAAGATTTTTTTGGACATATTTTGCAAACTACTTTTTTTTATTAATTCCTAAAATAGATAAGCTGATTTTTTTAAAAATCCCAGATGAATCCTATAAAGAAAAACAGTTTTGAAGTCATTTATACCAAGTATCACCTTTGATTTCTCAACAATTTTCAACACTTGATTGCTATTATGGAAAGTAGTAATAACACAGCTGTGCCTGACTTCATCCTTCCGGGCTTGAAAGACTCTAAAGTGATCAAGCTTTTCATTTTTAAACTATTTCTCCTGATATATATATTATTCTGCTGTGAAATGCAGAAATGATACTGATAATTCACCTGGATCTCCAGCTTCACACACCCATGTACTTTTTCTTCAGTTACCTGTCATTCCTTGACCTCAGTTACTCAACAGTCATCATATCTAATACCTTAGAGAATTTACTGACTTCCAAGAAGAATATTTCATTCATGGGCTGCTTCACACAGATGTTTTTTTGTTATCCTCTTGTCTGTTACTGAATTTTTCCTTCTCTCTTCAATGGCTTACGTCCACTATGTAGCTATCTGCAACCCTCTTCACTACCCAGTTGTTATGTCCAGGAGACTCTGCCAAGTCCTCATCACTGGGTCCTACATGGTTAGTTTTACTGAATCATTAGTCAACCTTCTTTTCATGAACAGATTGAATTTCTGTGACTCTAATGTAATCTATCACTTTTACTGTGACTTAGCTCCAATTTTAACCCTGTCCTGCCCTGACACTCGTGACTGACATCCTGATATTGATATGTGCTAGTTTAAACGTAACAGTGACACTTAGCACAATCTTTTTTTCTTACATATTTATTTTGTCTACTATCCTGAAAATTAATTCCTCTTCAGGAAACTGCAAAGCCTTCTCTACTTGTGCATCCCACCTCCTAGGCGTCTCACTCTATCATGGCACTATGAGTTTTACTTATTTCAAACCAAAGAAGTTCTACTCTTTGGGAAAGGATCAAGTGGCCTCTGTGTTTTATACTATGAAGATCCCCATACTGAATCCACTCATTTATAGTCTTAGGAAAAAAGAGGTGGAAAATGTTCTCATTAGAGTCATGCAGAAGAGAGAGGTTTTCAAGAAACAGAAATGATGATAATGCTAAATATTTAAGTACATCTTTTCTTTGTTTTCTATTTGAGTATTTACTTGATTTCTTTCTAAATACACTAGCATCCTTTAATTAGTTTGCATTTATGTTGAGCCTTCCTCTATTATACCATGCATTCTCTGGAATATATCCAAAAATATGTTTTCAGAAATCTAGATCGTAACTGGAAGCCATAAAATATGTGTTAATCTTGTTTAAATATATGTGATTTTACAGTCTACTAATAAGAAATAGAAAAACCATGTTGTTAATCTTCAAATTACATTATAAAAATTTCCATGCACATTCCAATTTCAGAGAATTTTATTATGAAGAGCTCTTTCAGAATTTTATTCAAATTATTGTCTAAGGAAGAAATTTAACAAAGTCTTAAAGAGTGATTTTTTGGAGTAGAAAATTCAGGATTTAGATTGCAGATCTGCCAGCTGTTTGGCTGTATATTACTTAGAAAATCATTGAAGCTTGAAATTTGGTTTCCTAAACTAAAGCAGACAAATAAATCTACATCCATAAAGTTATTTTAAAGATGAAATAATTTGAATTTGGAAAGATTATGTAATACCAAAAAGTGTTGACCATGATTATCACAATGTTTACATTCTTACAAATTTTTGAATACTAGATATTTTTTGTCATGAGAATTTTTGCTGGTGTTTTATAAATATTTTTGGTTAATCTCATTCTTAAAGAACCAAAAGGCTCAAAGAAGTAAAAGAGCACTTCAATATATGATTTTAGAACAAAATAAAATATACTGATAGAATTACATTATAGAAAAGTATATGAGAACATTAAAGAAAATCTGGAAAATATTTTGAATTATTTTTAAAAATGGACATATCCCTGTCAGTTTGAGAGCTTTGTTCATGGTGATCTAGACTAATCTTATATATGAAATTTACCAAAACATTTCTATTATTCTATTTTAGTACCCTGTACATTTTAAACTAATATTTCCCTTTAAAACTGCCTTTGCATAATCTGGAATTGCAGTTTTAATTACAGTACTGTTCAATATATATTTAAGAAAGTGTGTTTTGCTTCATGTTCCTATATTTATTATTTTAATTTAAACTTCAGCATTTGTTATTAGATATATTTTTTTGCCTTCAAGTGATATGCATTCTTTTAATTTATATTTATGTTTTAATTGCAGAATTATAATTTTTCATTTTCTTAAATGATTTTTGAAATATTAAAGTTCAAAATCTTTTATACAAATAAATTATTAAGGAATTATCACAAATTCATCACTCTATTAATTTATTGAATAATTAAAATGTGTTTTGTTATCCTCTACATCCTGAACGCCTATAAAATTTTTAACTTATCATGTGTAATATCAATGTAAATTACTGTATTAAGATTTATTTTTATTCTGTATTCTATATTGTCTAGAATCTGTATTTATTACAATTTCTCTTTGTTTTGCTCACAATTATCTGTCTTTGATAAACATTTATTTGTTAATACTATACTTTTTAAATTAGTCTCTCTTTTTGTAGATACATTGTGTCTTTTCTTACATTTATAAGCCCTTGAAATTTTCAGGTCTTTTTCATCAACTGTGCTGGTCCTTCTTTGATTTATATGCATTTGTGTAATTTAGAAAATGTATCCTTTAGGTTTTTGTTGGCAATGATGGTCAACAGTTTCACTAACGTTACAGACAGAAATAAGTTCCGTAATTGCTTACGCCTTAATTAAATTCAGACTACTTTGTTCTGTTATAATATATTCTAAATCATTTATGATGTTATTAAATAAATGTAATGTAAACGTTAGGCAATGTGAAAACACTATTTACATGGTCCTCTACTTTCCCTATTCATGTCAGCACATATCATAAATAATGTAAGAGGTGGTCTGAAATATTT
>JAQZBX010082320.1:0-13547 GCA_029593785.1 Cabassous unicinctus | reverse complement strand
ATTAGGGAAATACAAATCAAAACCACAATGAGATACCACCTTACTCACTAGAATGGCTATTATTTAAAAAATGGAAAATAACAAGTGCTGACCAGGATGCAGAGAAATGGGAACCTTAGTACATTGCTGTGGGCATGTAAAATCGTGCAGCTGCTGTGGAAAACAGTTTGGTGATTCTTCAAAAAGTTAAAGAGAAATAGCATATGACTCAGCAAAATCCCACTTCTAGGTATATATTCAAAAGAATTGAAAGTAGGGACTTAGATAGATATTTGTACACCAATGCTCATAGCAGCATTATTCACAATAGCCAAAAAGTGGAAGTAACCCAAATGCCATCAGCAGATGAATGAATAAACAACATGTGGTATATGCATACAATGGAATATTGTTCAGCCCTACTTAAAAAGGAATGAAGTTCTGATACATGCTACTACATGGATGAAACTTGAAGATATCATGTTGAGTGAAATTAGTCAGACACAAAGGGACAGATATTGTATGATTCCACTTATATGGAATAGCTAGAATTTGTGAATTCATGGGGGTTGAGGATAGAGAGCAGGTTACTAAGGGTGGGGCAGGAGAATGGGGAATAAGTGCATAATGGGTGCAGGGTTTCTGTTGGGGCTGATGGGAAAGTTCTGATAATGGATGGTGGTGAGTGTAGCACCACATTGCGAACCTACTGAATTGAATGCTTGGGAATGATTGATATGGGAAAGTTCATATTGCATATATGTTCTCACAAATTTAAAAAGAGAGAAATTAAAGACAACGAAAGGTAATTCATGGCCCCAGACTAGATCTAATAATGAAGGGGAAAAATGCCCAAAAGAAAATTATTGGGACATATGGAAAAACTGGAGTAGAGACTGTAAATTTTATATTAATGTTAAATTTCTTGAACTTGATAAATCTGCTTAAGGTGGTTACATAAGTGAGTATCCATGTTCTTAGAAAATGTACATGGAAAAATGAACTGTTCAAGGAGCATGATGTATAAACCTACTCCCAAATATGTGAAAAAGAGGTAAGTAGAAATATAGATAGATAGATAGATGGATAGATGTAAAGATAACTGCAAATCAAAGCCACATTAAAAGGTGGTAGATCTGGCTATCTGGCTGGGAGATTTGTGGGAGTTCTCTGTATGGGGCGTGAATTATTTTTGTAACTGTCTTTTAAGTTTGAAATTATTTGAAAATAAAAATTTTAAATTTTTAGAAAGAACAATAAGACACAGAAAGGACAGGAATTATGCTGAACCTCAGGACAGTTGCAGCTAGAGTTTCAAATTCCATGTGGACTTTCTCAGTCTCTAATCTCCGTATCTCTTTCATTGTGCTTCACTCCTTTTCTCTCCTTGTAGACAGCTTCGTCTACACAGCAGAAAATTTGCCTATTAATGGCTTCTAATTTTTGCATTTTACAATTTCATTCTCAGGAGACAAACTGACATGCTTAAACGCAAAGCAAAAAAATCGTGGGGAAGAGCTTCATTGGCCCATTTTCGACCAGGTATATATTTTTGGGCCATTAAATATGGTTAAGGAGAAGTTTCATGTAAGGTCATGAGGACGTTGGTAGAAATCATACAATAGAGAAGTGGAGAAGCAGTTTCCAAAAGAAGAGTAAGTTACTGAGTAGACAATGACAGAAATGCATGTCTCATGTTCTGAGTGAGGGGTTGTCCTGACTAGAAAACATCTGTTAACTTAATGCATGTGGAGCCTGGTAGCATCTGTGGCAAAATATCAGAAAAGATACATTAGAGCCTGAATTGAGCAGGAATTGGTGACAGGGAGGAGAGGATGGAAGTGATGTTAAGGAAACCTCAGTGGGCCATTTCACAGGTATTAGTTTCACCAGGTGCCCTTACATTCATCTATAATAGTTGCTTAGGCAACAGACATTTACAATGCCAGAGGCAAGTCCCGTGAAAGGCCCTGGGGCTCTTTTAGGCAATGGTGCATAAGGCACAGTTTCTCCCCTCAAAAAGCAATACATCATTTTATAGGAAAACTCTCATCCACGCCTTCTGATCCCCAGCTCTTTCACATAGAATCTAGTTAATGGAATATTAGTATAAGCACACCCCCCCCCTTTTTTTTTTTCCCAAAAGTCCAACGCCTCCTCAAAAGGAGTTCTTGATCTGGACTTACTGTTTGGTGTCTGACTGATAAAGACAGTAGAATCAAAGATATGGAAGTTTTTGTTTATGCGTAGCACTAGGGAGAAAGCTTTGAAACTTGATAGCAATTCCCAACACTTGTTTTTTTCCCCTTGGTTCTTATCTGTTTGTTTCCAAATAATAACAGCCAATCTATTTATATTAATCATATTCAGGGTTTGTGATGGTTAATCCATGCCTAGTCTATACAGTAAAATGTCGTCAACTTAGATTCCACTTGTCTTTCTCCTGGTGAATACCTACTTGTTCTATAAGCATTTATATGACATCTTCTGGAGGCCAGATTAATTTCTCCCTCCTCTAGGCTCCCATATAATTTTCTACCATGTTGGATTGTAATTATTTGTTCATCTGTTTGTGTCATGATGAAGCAAAAGCTTCATCTTATTTATCTTTGTTTCTCCAGGACTCAACACGGTACATGACAAATAGTAGATTGTCAGAGGTGTGGGAGGATAATTGTCCTGTGTCAGATTAGCAGTGCAGAGATGTTCCTTATGAATCACTAAAGTTTTCACTGACTTTGTTTCCTTTATATGAGCAAAAGGTCCCTGAGATGTTTTCAGTACAGCTGGCTGTCTAACCAGAATATCACTGATATTTCAGACTTAGCGCATAAAAAAGCAATACTGTTTTTTGCTTGTCAAGTCTATCAGAATTTTGATAAATTCTGCAAAGGATCAGAGTATCTGCACGACAGCAAGATAAGAGAAATCCAATAACAGTCGTTTCACAGAATGATCATTATTTTTATCGTTATTTTATTTTTAGGAATAAGAGTGTCTGACCCCAGAAAAAAATTGTGGTCTATCTCAAAGGAGGTCAACCAGAAAACAATACACAGTAAAAACAAAACATAAAAAGCCTTCTACAGAGGTGAGAGGTGATTTTTTCACACCTTTTTTTTTTTTTTCTCACCTGATAGATAAGTGATAGGGCACACTGCTAAATCTCCTTTGTTCATTTGAGGGGTGTTTCATATAATGCTGATTTAAACATATTGTTACCTAGATTTCAGTCCTGAAGGCAGAGTAGCTCTGAACTACTGGATTAAAAAAAATCTGAATATAGTGTATTAACAGTTCAAGAGAACAGTTTTTTAAAAGTGAAAATAGAAGATCTAAAGGATAATTATCACGGTAACAATAGCTACAATTTATGAACAACCTACTATGTACCAGATATCACTCTCAATGTTTGATATAGGCCATCTTTAACGCTCAAAACAATCATGCAGCGAGTTATTCTGTTATTACAGATGAAGAAAGTGAGAATCAGGAGGATAAATGATTAATCGAACATCACATTGGATATAAGAAATCCGATATATAGATAGATACAACATGGGTGGATCTCATAGCCATAACATTGAGCAAAAAGTCAGACATGAAAAACGACATGCTGCATGCTTATATTTACTTAAAATTCCAAAACAGGTAAAACCAATCAATGTTCACAAAGGTCAGGAGAGTGGTTACTTCTGTGGGGTGGGGTTTGATGAGGAAGGGACATGAAGGAAACTTTTGGGTTATTAGAAATGTTCTATATCTTGAACTGTATAGTAGTTTGGAGGTGTATACATGTGTAAAACTCCATTCAGCTGCACAAAAACGTGTGCCCTTTGTTGTATACAAATTATGTCTCAATAAAAAGTTAAAAAGCAAAAGTAGGGAAGAAGGAATTAGTATTTACTTTTGTTTAATTTTAAAGACCTTATCTTTTTACTATATATTCTTCTGCAATCAGTTTCGAGTATTCATATTAAACAGAAAACCGTTTTGTTGGGATATTGCACAGAAAAATTTGCACATATAATTTAATAAATTATTGCAAATAGTTTAATATAGCAGAAATTGCACAGTACAAGGAGGCTTGCGATTAAAGTATAATTTAGTAAGCTGGGCCTGGTTTATAAAAAGTTTCATGAACCTTGTTAAAGGAAAGAGTTTGTCTTTTATTTATATGGGGAACCAACAAGGGATTTTATTTAAGGAATTTTATAATCATATTGGCTGTTGTGAGCTGAAATGGATTAGAGAGATTAGATGGGAGGAGGAAAAGTCTAGAAACAGAGAGCAAGTTAGGAGGCTGTTATAATAATCTACACAAAAGTGGATGGATCTTAGACTAAGAGTTGTGACAGTGTGGTTGGTAGATGAAATAAACTTAAGGAAGGAGAATTGAGCAGATGTGATTCAGGCGATGTGGGGAATGAGGGACCTACGGGAGCCGACTGAGGTAGATAAGTGGTATCTTAGTTTGCTAGGGTTGCTATGAAAAATATCACAAAATTGGTTGACTTAAAGAACCAGAGTTTATTGTTTCATGGTTTTGGAGGATAGAAGTCCAAGATCCAGGTCTCAACAGGCCATGCTTTCTCTCTGAGTCTGTAGCATTCTGGTGCTGGCTTGCCGGTAATCATTGGGTTTCCCTGGTTTGCATATCTGCCTCCGTCACATGGCAATCTGCCTCATTTTCTTGCTTCTTCTGATTTTTGACTTCTACTGACTGATTGCATACACATTTCCTCAGCCTTATAAGGTCTCCTGTCATATGGATTAAGGCCCTCGCTGACTCAATTTGGCCTCATCTAAGACCTTTAAAGATCCTTTTCACAAATGAGGCCACACCTTAATTCAATAACATCTTCAAAGGTCCAGTTTACAAATGGGTTCACACCCACAGGACTGGGGGTTAGGACTTGGACATGTCCTTTGTGAGAGACATGATTCAATCCCCAACAGGTGGACTGATGCAGATTGAAGCAGGCCCTATTCAAACACCAGGAAACGAGGAAAAAGTATATTGCTCTGGGGAGAGGCTAAAGCTAGGTAGGTTGTCAGGGCTGTGGCCAAGTGAGTAGGGATTCAGTCAAGAGTTCTAGCCCTCACAAAGAACTTGAAGGTCAACTTGGACCAAAATGTATTTATATGGAGAGGGCACAGGCCCTGGGGGCTGGGGCCAAATTTCATGGAGCTGAGAAAGCAGGCAGGGCCAGCAAGGACTCTCGGATAGTGATCTTCTAGCCAAGAATTCATTCCAAACTCCATCCACCGGTAGGGATGTGTCTTCTAAAATTCTCCCAAACTTAATTCTCATTGGTTCAAGGACAGGATAGAGTAGAGCTACAGGTGGAAAATTTTTACTTTGGATGCTGAGCAGAACTGGAAGCAAGCAGGGGCTGAATGAGCATCTCAAAAAAAAAAAATAAACCGACGAAAAAACCAAAAACAGCTAACTGGATCTCAACATTTGGCAAAAAGGTATGCTATATCCAGAGAGAAGTGACTTGATAAACAATTAAGATGTTTCTATTTGCACATTCCTTGGAGAGCAGATTATAAAAATATATTTATACATGTATATGTACAGATATGTGCATGTATTTATTCATATTCTTTTTTAACATACAGTCTACATACTAAGTGTACTTCTTTTTGCGTTCATAGATTCTATGGTGGTTCAACCAGAGTCACTGTTCCTTTGGGTTACTGCAACTGCTTAATTGGTCTCTCTCAGTACTTCCTTCCAGCAATGAAGATCAAGGGAGATCATTTGAGGCATGAAAGTGTATATTGCCATGATTTCCATTTTTGTCTGTATTCAATTGCAAAGGAAAGGAATCACCTAGAGAATCCTTCTTACTCCTTGTTCTTTCTCCTCAGTCCAGTGATGAACTATAGTTTCTCCATTTGCAATTACTCTCACAGCCATCTTTTCTTTTTATATTTCTATACACCCTAGTTCAGGCTTTCGTCAGATCCTCCCTGAACTACTGCAATAGCCTTCTCACTCCTGCCTCTCTCACCACCTAATTCCAACCTGCAATAAATCTTTATAAAACCTCATTTTGAGCATCATGCCGTTTATCTACTTGTTAACCTTCAATAGCTCCTGACTGCTTATAGCAACAGAGTCAAAAAACACTCCTCCGTCAAATTTGGGAATCTAGTCTCTTTTAATAAGTTCAGCTTCACTGATAACTGTCCTAGCTTCCCAAATTCAAACTAAGGTATTGTTTTTGCTGGTACTTTTCCTAGCGTGATGTGTCTAGCCATCCATTTCATTGGACACAAAAAAACTCCCATGATTTTACAAATAATATTGCTTAGGATGAACCTGAAGTAGATAGTGCCTTTTAAAGTTTTTTAAAAAGTGAGTTAATTTAAATAAAAATATTAAATAATGATTAAGTGATGATTATTAAGTAATGATTGTGGCAAAAACTGCAGAAGAGGTCCTCAAATGACAGAAACAGGGATGCATGATAGATTTATTCCTCACAACAACCTTGCAAATTAGAAACTAAAGTCCAGAGAAACTTTGGAACTTATTCAAGTAACAAATAGGTCATGATACAGGATTCAAGTTCAGGTACCCAGGTTTCTCTGACTGAAGCTCTCCAAGCTTTCCCACTTTACCATGATGCCCTTTGGAATATAGAAAGATTTGTTTTAATTACTTCAGTGCAGATGTCTGACTTGTGGTTTTCTATACCCCACCTCTTTGCCTCAGAAAGATTTACTTTCTAAATAAAACCCCTCACCTCCAGAAAAATGAGAGGGGCATCAGAGTGAATTTGCGGTTTCTATAGCACATTTATAAAGCATTCAAGGAAAAGGACCCGACTTCCTGTCTGGTTGAGGGAAACGTTAATTCTTCACCTTGGCACCTCAACCTACAGCTGTAATAAAGACCGTTATGCCCACGTAGGCCCTTAAACGGAAGACCTGCTGAGCAGAGACCCACTTTCCCAGCCCTGCTCCACTGTGTCAGCTTTTCTGCCAACTGACCAGGCGGAACCAGCAGCAGGGGAGGAGGGACTGCAGGTAGGTGGGGAGGGGCTCAATTTGAAAATCCTAAATCCCCCGAAGGGAAGAAACAGCTGCTCCTTGTTTTTCTAAACATCTGTCCCATCTGTCCCCGGCCGCCACTTAACCCTTTGGAGGCTCGAGCTAGTTAAACGTGGATTTGACAAGGAAGCACTTCTGAAGGCTGGCTGGTGCCATTGAGAAAGTTTCTGCTACTGAGAAGAGGGCAATTGCGGGTGGTAAGGAGGGCGGCCATAACCTTCCTTAACTTTTCTCAAAAAAAGTACAGCCTTAATAGAAGGATTCGGGATTTAAGAGGATGTTAGTTACTCAAAACGGACTGTTATTTCACAAAACAGGGAAACCCCTAGCGTCCTGTTTTTTATTTTAACCTCCAGGGGAGGCTCAGGCTGCTGTCTCGGGGGAAAAAATAATGGCACCGCACACACTATTCCACCTCTGTGGTGAACCTGTCGCGCGTGTGGCGTTTATCACATTAAACAGCGCCTTTTGCTCGTGTGTGACTCCACTGCCAATACTGCGCTCCTTCAGGAGAGGGGCCTTATTTTTCTTCCATTAGTTCCCCCTAGCACTCAGGACCGTGGCTGGCATATGATTTATGAATAAAGGAAGAGGGTAATTTATTTGGGAAGGCAGGCGTTGGAGAGCTGGGACTTTGACCAGAACGTCAAGGGAGGCGCGCCCCTCTGCGACGGCCCCGCCCCCAGGGCGTGCGGCCACGCCCCTTTCCCGGGGTCATGCCCCTTGAGAAGTCCGTTCTGCCTAGAGAGTAACAGGACTAGGGGCGGGACCAAGGGGGCGCAGGCGCAGTGGGCAGCGGAAGTAGGAACTAGGCAAGGGGGAAAGGCACTGGGCCCAGCTTCGCCAAGGACGAGGCGCTGCTTCTTCCGCTTCTACTCAGGCAGGAACCTCCGCGCGGCTGCACGTGCCGCCGAGACCAGGCCCCTCCCCTCCCCGCCCCCTGCCCCGTAGCTGCCGTGCGGCTCCCACTGTCTCCGCCCGCAGAGATGGCGCTCGACCCCGCAGGTACGGGGGCCCGGGGGTTGCCCAGGTCTCAGTCAACGGGCATGCTCCCTGGGGGGTCGGCCTGGGAAAGGTGCCACGCTCAGGGCTTGCACCGCTTCCGCAGACATCCACTCACCTCAGGTGACTGTTTCAGGGTTTCTAGCCGGCCCCGCCTTCTTTCTTACGGTGGCGGTTCATCCTCCCGCGCCTTGGGGTTGAGGTTAAGGTTAGGTGATGAACTCGAGGTTTGCCATCTAATCTCTGGCTCAGTTGTGCATACAGACATTGCTCTCTAAACGCGGCTGATCTCTTCATGGTCGCCCCCTGCTTCGCCCTCTTTGGGGCACAGACTCCTTTAAATATCTAATGCCCAGCGGAGACACTCTCGTCCCAAACGGAGTTTGCATATTCGTGCAGATGCACAATTTTGCATTCCTTTTCGGAGTTCGTGTACCCCAAGTTAATCCTGGGAGCCTAGTTTTAAAACCCTAGTTTAGAGGATCTAGTCACTGTGGCGAGGCAATTTCTTTGGAAAGGTTCCCTAAAATCTTCGTGTTATTTAACTTTCACGCATCTACCCTACTGAAACTGCAGCAGTAGTTTCAGTTTCGCTGCAGTTATCCTCTTTACCGAATCTCACCTGCGGTGTCTTTGCTTTAGGCTATTTATGTATAGACATGGAACTTCATTTTTGGAGGGAGTGGTAATTGGTCTAGTCCATCCCTTCATTTTATGTATACAAAAACCCAAGGCTTTTTGACTTTGCCATTCATAAATGAAAAAGACTTTAGTGGCCCTCAAGGAGGATGAAAGATTATGTATCATGCACAAGTAAAACATTTATTTCAACTCTTTCAAGCCCTTTGTTAAGTATTCTCAGTTATCCAACAATAGTATGTGGCACGGTAGATACTGTCTTCATTTTACAGATTAAGAAACCGGGGCTCAGAGAGGTTAATTTACTAGTCAGTGGTACCATCAAGGAGTACTCTTCTTAATTGAAGCATAAAGGAGTTGCAAGAACATAGAATCTTTTTAGTGATTTTAGGCTAGGTAATTGGGTCGGGCTCTATGAAGCAGTTAGCCTTTGATCTGGGCTTTAAGGATAGAATTTCCAGTGGTGAAGAAGCAGCAGAATGAACAGAGGTACAAGCCTTAAAGTGCCTTGTGTAGTGTTTGGTTGCAGGTGAATACCCTGATTTTGTTGGTGAATTTGAGAGGGATGTACCTGAGGGGTAGATAAGGAAAGTTCAGGCCCATATAATTCTGCTATTTCTGAGCTGAAAGTGACCTTCAAGTCATCTAATCTCTCTAATACAGAAGAAGAAACTGAGATCGGAGAGTTTAAAGGCTTCAAAACACTTGTATTCTTGAATTTAGACAGACAAGAAAGTTTAGGGAAAAAGTCTCTATACTTGTATCCACTTTCTTACCTTTTAGTCACTCTTAACCCCCTGCTATCTCCTATGGTACAACCAAGGCCACACAGCTAATTGCCAGAGCCAAATCTGGGTAGAATCCAGGTAATTTCATTCTCAGTCCAGTGTTGTAGATCATGCCACCATTCAAATATTCATTAAACAAATATTTGTTGCATGCCCAGTATATGCCAGGTATTGTTCTAGGTTCTGAGAAATAGTGGTATATAGGACACAAAGATCTTCGCTCAGAACAGCTTGCATTCTAAGGGTGCAAAAAAGAAAATAAACACCCCTATGCCTCCTTTACAGGAGCTCATGATAAACATTATGAAGAAAATAAGCAGGATCATGTGGTAGATGGTGAGGAGAAGGTACTTTAGAGTAGTCAGTGAAGAGCTCTATGAGCGAGTGTCATTTGAATTGGAATTTGAAGGATGAGAGGAAGCAGCCATGTGAAAGAGTATGCCAGGCAGTGGAAGTAGCAAATGCTTAAAATATTGGACTAGAGTGAGGGCCAGAGTATGGAGGAGATCCATAAAGAAAGATGTTGGGAAAGTAGGCAGGAGCTAGATGCTGCAGGTCCTTGTAAGCATGGTAATAAAGCATGGAGTTTTTCTGATGTTATCAAATCCTTTGAAGGCTTTTAAAGAGGACAGTGGCATAATATAGTACATGTTTTTAAAGTACTGCTCTGGCTGCGGTGGTAGCGTAGACAGAAGAGGGGTTATGAGTGGAAGCTGGGAGACAGGTTAAGAGGTCGTAGCAGTAGTCCAGCCAGATATGTTAACATCTGACATGGGATGGCATTAGAAAAGATGGAGAGAATTGTAAGGATTCATTTTATGTTTTGAAGGAGAAATTGACAGATTTGCTGTTTCTTTGATTAGGGTGAAGAGGGAAAGGGAGGAAATAAGGATAATTACTTTATGAATTGGGCTGTTTATGAATTGGGTGAATGATGGTAGTAAAGTCTACAACATGAAGATCACTGGAGACTTCAGCAAAATTAGGAATGGAAGCAAGATTAGAGTGGGTTAAGAGTGGGAGGTAAGAAAGTGCAGACAGCAAGAATCAAGATTTTTTTGTAAATTTCCTTGCCTGTCTAAATTCAAGAATATAAATGTATTGTAGTCAGCTTTCTTTTTTTTTTGTTTTTCTTTTCTTTCTTAAGCTTCATTTTTATTTGGTTTATAAGCTGAAGCTTAGGTTTGTTATATTTTGCTGTTTTACTGCTTTTAAAATTTTTTATTAGAGAAGTTGCATGTTTACAGAAGAACCATGCTTAAAATACAGGGTTCCCATATGCCACCTTATTATTAACAACTTGCATTAATGTGGTACATTTGTTACAATTCAAGAATGAACATTTTTATGATTGTGCTATTAACTATAGTCCATCTTTTACAATAGAGTTTCCTGTTTGTGTTGTTTTGTACTATATTAAAAAAATTTTTTTTTATTCTAATAACATATACAACCTAAAATTTCCCTTTTTAACTACATTCAAATATATCATTTAGTGCTATTAGTTACGTTCAGAAATGTTGTGCTACCATCACCACCATTCATTAATAAAAATATACCATTAACCCACATAGAAACTGTACTAACTCCCCATTCCCTACACCCACCCCATCCCCTGGTAACCTATAGTCTAGAGTCTGACCTAATGAGTTTGCTTATTGTAATTAATTCATATCAATGAGATCATACAATACTTGTCCTCATGTGTCTGGCTTATTTCACTCAACATGATATCTTCCAGTTTCATCCATGTTGTTGCATGTATCGGAACTTCATTCCCTTTTATGGCTGAATAATATTCCATTGTGGGTATTACCACATTTTATTTATCCATTCAGTGGTTGATGGGCACTTGGCATTGCTTCCATCTTTTGGTAATTGTGAATAATGTCACTATGAACATCGGTGTACAAGTGTATGTTTGAGTCCCTGCTTTCATGTCTTTTGGGTATATACATAGAAGTGGGATTGCTGGATCATATGGTAATTCTATACTTAACTTCCTGAGGAATGTCCAGACTGTCTTCCATAGTCGCTACACCATTTTACATTCCTACCAACAATGAAATGTTCCTATTTCTCTGCATCCTCTCTAACACTTATTTTCTGTCTTTTTAAATAGTAAGCATTCTAGTGGGTGTGGAATGGTATCTGGTGGTTTTGGTTGGCATTTCCCTAATAGCTAGTGTTATTGAACATCTTTTCATGTGCTTTTTGGCAATTTGTATATCTTCTTTGGAGAAATGTCCAAAAGTCTTTTGCACATTTTTAAAATGGATTGTTTGTCTTTTCATTGTTGAGTTGTAACATTTCTTTGTATATTCTAGACATTAAACCCTTATCAGATACGTGGTTTCTAACTATTTTCTCCCATTGAGTAGTTGTCTTTTTACTTTCGTGATAAAGTCCTTTGATGCACAAAAGTTTTACATTTTGTTGAGGTCCCGTTTATCTATTTTTTTCTTTAGTTGCTTGTGCTTTGGTTGTAAAGTCTAAGAAACCAGTGCCTAACACAGGATCCTGAAGATGCTTCTCTTTGTTTTCTTCTAGGAGTTTTATAGTTCTGGTTCTTATATTTAGGTCTCTGATCCATTTTGGGCTGATTTTTGTATATGATGTGAGATAGGGATCCACCTTCATTCTTTGGTACATGGACATCCAGTTTCCTCAGTCCCATTTGTTGAGATATTATTCTTTCCCCATGGTCAAAAATAATTTGGCCATAAATGTGAGGGTTCATTTCTGAACTCTCAATTTGATTCCATTGGTTTATATGTCTGTCATTGTGCCTTTGCCATGCTGTTCTGATTACTATGGCTTTGTAATAAGTTTTTTTAAAAATTTCTTTTCCATTTTTTAGGAGGTACTGGAAATTGAACCCAGGACCTTGTACATGGAAAGCAGGCACTCAACTACTGAGCTACACCCATTTGTAATAAGTTTTAAGATTGGGTAGTATGAGTCCTCCAACTTCATTTTGTTTGTTTGCATATATACAGTATAGCTCATTTTTCTATAATAGGACTTAAACATAGCTAGTTTATTCCCAGTTATAGCTTTAAAGAATTCTTTATGTATTGTATATTTTTAAAATTGCAAAAAATATTTTAAAAATTCAGTCATGCAAATATAGAATGAATATATGTTGATTTTCTTCAACTCATAAATTAATGTAGAAGCAATGAGATGTAAAAAATCTGTCCAAAAAGCATTTGAGAAACTAGATACATAGGCAATTTCATAGATTTCTGTCTTAGGTAAAAACTGGTTAATATATAACAGGGCCGTATATCATAGTCTTTGGGGTTATCTTTTCCACTGGACAGAAATTATTTCCATCACTGCTTGACAGAATTCTAGAAATTACCTCTTTCACCATCAAGTTGTAAAATAGCCCAGTAATTGAAAATCCAACCATACCAGACTGAAAGACCACCCAGTTACCCTTTTGCCTTTTTCCAGATTCTGGACACGTTTTCTGACCTGATTATAGTCCCAGATGACAGTCCACAGGTGACAGTCCATACTCTGATTTCTTACTTTCTCTAATAACTAGAGGAGGTTCCTTTCTCCCTCCTTTTTCTTACCTTTTAGCAGTGTAGGAGGTTCCCCTTCCCTCTGTCAATTAGTGAGGTTTCATTCTACTTTCCATCAGTGGGAGTAAAGAGAGCATGAGAGGAGTTTCCTTAGTGAAGTGTGCATGTGGGGTGTGTGTGTGTGTGTGTCCTTACAGTGACGTTTTCTTCCAGCAATCTGAGGAGGAGGAGGAGATAGGTGTGTGTGTGTGTGTGTGTGTGTGTCCTTACAGTGACGTTTTCTTCCAGCAATCTGATGAGGAGGAGGAGATAGCTGTGTGTGTGTGTGTGTGTGTGTCTCTAGAAAGTGGGGTCGGGAACTTCATGACATTTTATAAAGGGGTGTTTGAGCTTTAAGGTGTCTGTCTGTCTTGGGAGGAGGTGATTATGGCAGCTCTTGGAGTGTTTGGGTTATAGGGGTTCTTTAGTGTTTCCTAGGGGGACGTGGGTAGATTGGTATTTATATTTACTAGAAATGTTTACTTTTTAAGTTAGA
>JAQZBX010082319.1:0-13540 GCA_029593785.1 Cabassous unicinctus | reverse complement strand
TGTTGTTCTTTCATCTACATCTTTTTGTTTGGTCTCCAATTTTTCTTGGTTTTAGTTCTCTTTCTCTCTCTCTCTCCCTTTTTTTCTATTTTCTTTCATTTTTTTTACATTTTTTCTTTATGTCTTTTCTTTTATCTTTTCTCCCCTTCTCACCATTCCAGCCTTTAAATTCACTCTATATATTTTTCTCTATTCTGTCTATTGTTTCATTGTTTCCACTCCACTTTTCAAATCTTCCCCCTCTGTACTTCTTACTCGTGTTGATTTTTCAATTTTCTGCATCTTGTATGTTACCTCTCCTATCTTTTACAATTATTATTACTATTATGCTTTTTCTCTTCCTATCTCTTTCCTTTTCTCAGGTCCTAATCTTTTTTTTTCCCAACGGGAACATAAACAACAAAATGGAAATAGAATAAGAAGAACAAAGTGTCAAAGTGAAACTTTACCACACACACAAAAGCAACAACAAAATAAAATCATAGAATAGAGAGAAAAGCTAATCAACTGACTAAACCCATGGAGATAAACAGATGCCTACATACCAACAAAAAATTGTAAGTCATACTAAGAAACAGGAAGACATGGCCCAGTCTAACAAACTAACTGAAAACCAGGAGGAGGTGCAGAACATGGAACAACTAATCAGAGATATCAGGAATCAACAGAGAAATGAAGGAAGAGATTAAGCATATTAAGAAGACCCTGGGAGAACATGCTGAACAAATTGTAAACATATATAAATTGAAAGCAGATATGATGTTGATGAATGGCCCAATCCAAGAAATAAAAAATACACTGGAAGCACATAAGAGAAGATTTGAACAGGCAGAGGAAATAATCAACAATAAGTAAAACAGTACATGAGAAATCAAAGAGATAGTACAACAGATAGATAATGGAAGTAGAAATAAATAAATAAAAGTTTAGAGCAGAGCTGTTATTGAAAATAAGAGAGCTCTAGAAAATGTAACAAAACTAAAAACTGATTCTTTGAGAAGAAGGATGCCCACTGTCACTACTTTTATTTAACATTGTATTAGAAGTACTTGCTTAAGCACTAAAGCAAGAAAAAGATATAAAAAGCATCAAACTGGAAAAGAAGAAATAAAAATTGCACTATTTGCAGATGACATGATCCTATACTTAGAAAGCCATGAGAAATCTAAAACAAAGCTTCTAGAGCTTATAAATGAGTTGAGTAAAGTTGCAAATTATAACATCAACATTCAAAAATCAGTAGCTTTCCTGTACACCAATAATGAGCGATCTGAGGAGGAAATAAAGAAAAAACTCCCATTTACAATAGCAACTTAGTGAGTCACATACCTAGGAATAAATTTAACTAAAGATGTAAATGACTTATATGTAGAAAACTACATAACACTGTTAAAGGACATCAAAGAAGACTTAAATAAATGGTGGAATATTCCTTTTTCACAGAAAGAATGACTAAACCTCATTAAGATGTCTATTCTACCCAAACAGACCTACAGATTTAATGCAATCCCAATAAAATAAAACCATTGCATTTTTTACTGAATTGGAAAAACTAGCTATGAAATTTATTTCGAAGGGCAAGAAGGCTGGAACAGCAAAGACATATTGAAAAAGAAAAATGGAATCAGTGAAATCACACACTACCTGAATTTAAAACATACTACAAAGTCACAGTTGTCAATGCTGCATGGTATTGGCAAAGGATAGACATACTGACCAATGGAAGAATATTGAGAATTCTGATATAGATCCTCACAGATAGAGTCAACTGATATTCAAAGAGGCCACCAGGCCCATTCAACTGAGGAAGGATGGCCTCTTTGACAAATGGTATTTGGAGAACAGGATATCCATATCCAAAAGATTGAAAGCGAAGCAAAATCTCCCACTTTATACAAAAATTAACTCAAGATGGATCAAAGATTTAAATATAAAACAAAACCATAAAGACCTTGGAAGATAATGTAGGGAAGCATCTACAAGATCTTGTATTAGGAAATGGTTTCATGAACTTTCATCCAACCATGAGCAACAAAAGAAAAAAAATAGATAAATGAGAACTCCTCAAAATTAAAAACTTTTGCACCTCAAAGGAGTTTATCAAGAAAGTGAAAGGGCACCCTACTCTATGAGATATAATATTTGGTAACCATATATCTGATAGGGGCCTGATATACAGCATATATAAAGAAATCCTACATTTTGAAAATAAAAAGACATCCCATTTAAAAAATGGACAAGTGATATGAATAGACACTTCTCCAAAGAAGAAATACAAATGGTGAAAAAGAACATTTTTCATCTTCAACATCACTAGCTATTAGGGAATTGCAAATAAAAACTACAATGAGATATCACCTGACACCCATTAGACGGGGAGATATAAAAAAAACAGAGGAATACAATTGTTGGAAAGGATGTGGAGGAATGGGAACACTCATCACCTACTGGTAGGAATTTAGAATGGTGCAGCCATTGTGGAGGACAGTTTGGCAGTTTGGCAGTTCCTCAGAAAACTTAAAGCAAGGACATGAACAGATATATGCACACCAAATGTTCATAGTGGTATTATTCACTATTGCCAAAAGTTGGAATCAACTCAAATGCCCTTCAATAGATGAATGGATATACAAATTGTGATATAAACATAAAATGGAATATTACTCAGAAGTAAGAAGGAATACACTATTAACACATGTGGTAAAATGGATGAATCTTGAGGACCTTATGTTGAGTGAAGCAAGCCAGGCACTGAAGGATATAATTACATGACCTCACTGATATGATATAAGCAAATTGAAAAGACTCACAGAGCTAGAGTCTGAAAGATAAATTTACAGGAATTAGAAAGGGAGAAGTTTGTGAGCCAACACCTGTTGGACCAAATCTATGGTAAGGTGGAAGTGTGTTGTTCTTCAATGCACGGGCATGACAGTGGTGCAATAATAATATTGGATTGGGTGATTCTGGTTTGTTCAGTGAGTTAGGGTGGTGAGGGTGGTTTGGACTGTCCATGGAACTGGTTAGAGGGTTGGGCGAGGGAGCAGGTGAATACTGGAAATTGGCAAGTACATGGTTGAAATTATAATGTTGGAAATGCTCTTTGAGCAATAAGACAAGTGAGGGTTACTGGTTTAGGGTGTTGGATGTGGTGGGCATTTGGATATTGTGCACCTGGGGCAGGCTTCTAGGGGGTATGTGAGTGTTCATCTTGCCATAGTGTGATTCATTAGTGGGTGGAGAACCACATAATGAGCGGAAAGGTGGTTAACTCCCAACCTGGTGATGCCTGCCATGTTCTCAAATTGAGGGGAAGGAATCTCTTGAGAGCTTTGGTGGTGCCTAATAAGGAAAGGCAGACCACTGTGTCAAGCCCCCAGTGTTGTTGCAAGTAACTATGAATCATGTCCTTCAATGTGCAAAGACTGATCATTGCCATGGGTTCCAAAGGGAGTGGGAGGAAGGAATAGAATAGATGAAAATGGGGGCATTTTGGGGTGATGGAAATGTTCTACATGATCTTGATATAATGGATACCGGCCATGTTAAATTACATCAAAATTTATAAAAATTGTATGTTCCAAAATGTAAATAATAATGTGAATCATTGAACATGGTTAATAGCAATGTTTCAATATTTGTGCATCAGCTGTAATAAACATACTATCCACATATAAAATGTTATTGATAAGGGAAGGGGAAATGGGGGAGGATGTAAGGTATATGGGAGTCCTCTTTATTCAGTACATGCCTTTTTCTAATCTAAAACTTCTTTGAAGACAAAATGAAAAAAGTAAGACACTGGGGGAATAAATGGAAGAAATTCTTACTGTACATATAAGAAAACAGATTGTACAGTGATGAAATGCAAATGTCAAAAAAATTAATTTTCTTTTCATTACTTTTTATTATCCCAAATATATATTTTTATTTATTTTTATTTTTTTGTATTTTATTTCTTATTTTTAAAACTATCATTATTATTTTATTTTCTTATTAATTGTATTTGGTTATTTTATTAGCTTCATTTTTGAAGAACTTTTGGGTCACAGAAAGGTTACAATTGTGGCAGGAGAGGATCACTGGTGTGGGGTGTCACTAATGGGGGATACATGGGAGTAAGCTCACCTGGGTCTATATTTAAAGCATATAAATGTGTTCAAATATTCACTGGGCATTGTCAAGTTTGGTGGAGAGTCACACAATAACTTAAGAAATATCAAATTTCCTTCCTAGGGAGCTCTGCCACATTCTCTAATACATCAGCAAGAATACCCCAGTACAGAGTCAATGACTAGTGAAGGAGCATGGCCCATGGTCCATTGATGGGCCCTCAATATTGATGACTGTGCTTATGCAACTTTACTCTTTTTTTTAATGGTTTTTTATTGTTCATAAAAATCAAGATTTTTCACAGTATATAACAATATTTGTAAAATGATATATAAATATATATGCATATTTGTGTATTTTCTTACGTAAGTGTTATTTTATATATATATATATTTAAAGGTACTTAGATTACCTAATTATTACTCAGAAATTACAAGGATTCCCATGTTCCCCACCTCCCACACCTCCCACAACATCCCACACCAACATCCTTCATCAGTGTGGGACATCACCCACAATGGATATACACATCCTGGGGCTTTGCCACCAAGCATCTCTTGAAATTGATACTTAGCCTAGTATTATAGGGTGCATAAGATTTGCCTCCTGGAAGCCTCCTTGTTGCTCAAATGTAGCCTCACTCTAAGCCAAACTCAGCATATAAATACCTTCAATATAATACCTTTCCCTTATTGTGGGGCACAACTTCCAAGGATGAGCCTTCCTGGCACCAATGGATTTCTGCCAAGTACCAATTAGCAATGCAACTATAAAAAGATCTTTGCCAAAAGGGAGAAAATGTAAAGACAAATGAGTTTATGTGGCTAAGAAACTTCAAAATAAGTTGGGAAGTCATTGCAGACTGTATGATGATGTAAAATGGCCTATATCTATCATTGAAATGTCACTCAGGACAATTTCCAAGTCCCAAAAAAGCCCCTGTATTACAACTGCTTTTCCCTCTCCCTGCCCCAGAGCCCCCAGATTCATCAGTTAGATGAGGGTGTGTATGTCTTAGAAGGGCAGGTTTGGGCAGATAGGCTTTATTTTATTTAGATCAAATGTGAAGAACTAGGAACTTCATTAGCTATCTAGGTCACTTGCCTTGTTGGGGATTTTAAATTTCAGAAGCTATTAAGAGGAAATTAAAGAGGGATTTTAAAGAGGAAGTAGCACATGAGGTTTTTTTGTTTGTTTTGTTTTTGTTTTGTTTAGTCTCTAAGGGATCATCAGGTCATTCTTTACATAGTGGGGTTTTTTGTTTGTTTGTTTTTTTTGCGGGGGGGGGTATTGTTTTCTTTTAATCAAGAAATTTCACTTGAACTTTTTCCCCACAGTTTTGACCTTTTGAAAAGTCCAGGGCACTCTCTTGCAGAATGTTCCACATTCTGGTATTTTCCAGTATTTTCTCCATAGTATTGCTCTGTTTTCAAGTAACCTGGAAGTTATGTCTGAGTAATGGTTTTGTTCAGGTTAAACATTTTTGAAAAGAATACTTCAAAGTTGACATGTGTTACTAAACGCAACACATCAGCAAGCGCATAATGAGAGGTATTGCAACTCTTATTGATAATAATTTTGATCAATTGGTTAGGGAGGAAACCATCAATTTTTCCATTATAAATATAGAGAATGTAATTCAGGGTTGAAATCATGTCATTATGAGAATATCTCATTCACTTACAACAATTCCCTTAATGATTTATAGAATCCATTTCTGATTCTTTCTTGAATTAATTGTAGCATATGATTAAAAATAATAAGTTTTCAAATTATCTCAGTCCTTCTATATTTACTATTTCTGATCTTCTAAAGGTTAAATAAAACATATTTTCTCATTTTTTAATGAGGTAAACACTCTTCCCATTTAACTTGGCAATAGGTACATATCAAACAAAGCTCATTATGTTTAGTAACTTTATTTCTTAAGGAGAAAAACAAATAATTTTCATGATTTTCAATGGATCCACCAGCAAAAGTTAAAGATGATTTTTAAACAGTTTTAAAAACATATTTGGGGACATGATTTACTAAGATTACATGTAACTGAGAAACAATCTGTTCATCTATTTAATCCAAATGATAAAAACAAAAACGTTGGTGACATGAGTGAAAAAGAACATAACATCAATGAGAAAAATTTTTATTCTAAGGCTGACACTACCCAAATTCTGGACTTAAAATAAAGCTACTGTGATCAAGTTAGGGTGTTATTGGTCAAAAGATAGACAAGTATATATGCCATACAAATAAACCCACTTAAATGTAGCAAATATATCATTAACAAAAGAATATTGTCACAACGGCTTCATTCCCATGGGACTGACTGTGGAATTTCCTATCACTCTGGGACTACTCAATCCATGTCCACCTTTGCTCACCTACTGCTTTTCTGATTGTGATGCAAATCCAGAGGCAGCCAGTGGTCAGCGGAGCTATTAACTATACAGCCACTGTAATTAGTGTACTTGAATGATGTAGCTATAAACTTTTCACAGGAAAAGTGGGCCATGATGGACGCGTTCCAGCGTAAATTATTCAGAGATGTAATGCTGGAAATTTTTGTTCATCTGGTCTCATTGATATCAAGTTTGCAAATCAAATGTTTTTAATAAAGAAAGATATTTCAGCTTTTAACATACCAGAGAACTCACACTGAAGAAACACTATATTTGCAATCAACATGGAAGAGCTTTACCTCATCGTTACCACTCGAGAAAATCTAAACTAATTTGTAATGAAAGGAATCATTACAAATGTCATCTGTGTAGCAAAGACTTCCATTGTTGGTCTGATGACATACAACATGAATGAACTCACAATATAAATGTAAAAAAAGTGTAAGAGTCTTCATACACCACTCTTTAAATCATAAACCAGAGAAATCACATGGAAGAGAAATTATGAGTCTGTAATCAGTGTGGGAATACGTTAGTTTATAATTTATCCTTTAAGCTGACTGATCTACACAAGTAAGAAACACTATGTCTGTAAACAATGTGCACAAACACTTTGCCATTCACCAGCCTTGGTGTGCTAAAAATGTTTAATGTAGTCATAACCACTAAAACAAACAATAATTGGGTAAAATCCTTACTAGTAGGACCAAACTACTAGGGGTAGTGCCAGATAATTCATATTGAGTAAGTTATTCAGTGAAAATCATGAGAAATAATTTATAGATACAGCAACACTTATAGGTTGTGTGAGAATTCACACTCTGTAAAACAATCTTAGAATCATAATGAAGGAAAGTCTTCAGTGAGCAGGCAAGGATGATATCTCTCACCCCTATGGCTCCACCATGCAAAATGTTGAAAGTCTGAATGCTTTATCCTAAATAACAATCAAGAAAATGATGTTGGTTCTCATCACAGAATAGAAAAAATATATAAAAGTTGATTAAAGGTAAAATATACATTTTTTGCAGATTATATGATGGGTGATATAAAACCACTATTAAACTAATGAAAATTTTAATAAACTATTGAATTTAGGAGTTCATAATGTACAAAATAAAAATAAAATTCAATTTTATTTATCTATACTTACATGTAATTATAAAAGGAAGTAAATGAAGCAGTTGAAAATCACCAAAATATAAGATATACAATTAATTTTTTTGAATGAAGTATAGTTTTAAATGAAGTAGAGTAAAGCTCTATACTGATAATTAAACTGCTACTTAGAGGATTTATGGAAGAGCTAGATATATATGATATGCACTGCACACATGGGTTCAAAACCTAAGTAATCTAAATGCATCATTCTCCCACATATGATCTGTAGATTAAATGCAATTCCAGGGAACTGGATGTGACTCAAGTGATTGAGCTCCTGCCTACCACATGGGAGGTCCCAGGTTCTCATCCCAGTACCTCCTGGGGAAGATGAGCCAGATAACAAGCTGGTATGACAGGCAGGCATGGCTAGCTGATGCAAAAAGATGTTGTAACAAGGAGACACAAAGAGGAAATAAAGTGAAGGACACAAAAAAGTAGGGACCTCAGGTGGCGCAAGCAATTGAGCCCCTCTCTCCCACATGGGAGGTCCTAGATTCAGTTCCTGATGCCTCTTATAGAGAAAAGGAACAGACAAAGAAAGCAGTGAGTGCAAACAATGGGGGAGGGGGAATAAATAAAATGTCTTTAAAAAACAAACAAAAAATAAATATGTAATTCCAATCTCTATTTTGTAAAGAACTGTGGAGAGTATGAAATATTATACAACGTCCACAGTTATTTTTTTTGGATAATTTTATGGATATTAAAGAAACAAAAGGCAGCTAAATGAATGAAGCTACTCTTTATTGACACACAAGATTAATAACCAGTGTACCATGTCTCACCTGCAGGTGATTCCATCACAGTCGAGAGAAAAATTCTTCTTTTTGTGATACCAAAATATGAGTAAAATTTCCACACTTCCATGAAATAATTTCCCTGATATAAATGAAAAATAGTATGATCTTTCTTAAATTAATTTTTATTGTGAATAAATATGTAAACACATTCAACAACAAAAACAAGAAAAAGAACATAGTAATGGAATGGAAAAATGATAATCTTTTCAATAAATGGTGTTGGAACAACTGCATATTTACATAAAAGAAATTAATCTAACAATGTACCCATCTTTCACAAAAACCAACTTAGAATGAATCAATGACCTATTGTAAAATGCAAAGCTATAAAACTTCTAGAAGTTAATATAGGAAAAATGCAGGTGACTGATTTTTGATGAATTTATAGATACAACAACAAAAGCATAGTACATTAAAAATATGTTGGAATTGATTAAATTTAAAAGCTTCTGCTCTGTGAAAGTGACTGCCAATATAAAGGAAAGACAAGTCATGGTCTAGGAGAAAATACATAAAAACACATAGCTGATAAAGTTATTACATCCAAAATATTCAAGGAACACATAAAATTCAACAAAAAGGAAACAAACAAGCAAGTTACAAAATGGACAAAAGATCTGAGCTGCTAACTCTCCAAAGGAAATATACAAATGAAAATAAGCATATGGAAATATGTTCAACATTATATGTTATTAGAGAATTGCAAATAAAAACAACAATGAAACACCACTCCACACTGATTAGCATGACTAAAATCCAAAACACTGCGAACCTCAAATGCTGACAGGGATGTGGAGCTAGGAACTCTCAATCATTGCTGGTAAAAGAGACACATTGGAAGACAGTCTGGCAGTTTCTTACAAAGCTTACAAAGCTCATAAATTTTACCGTACAATTGTGTTCCTAGGTATTTACTTAAATAAGATAAGAGCATATGTTCATGCAAAAATATGCACATGAATGCTTATGGAAGTTTTACTCATAATTACCTAAAATTTTAAGCAACCAAGAGGTCCTTTAATATGTGAATGCATGCAACAACTGTGATACATCCATTCAATGGAACATTATTCAGCAATAAAAAGAAATGAGTTATCAAGTTATGAAAAGACATGGAGGAGACATAAATGCATATTGCCAAGTGAAATAAGCCAGTCTGAAAAAGTAACATATAGTTAGATTTCAACTAAATGACATTCTGGAAAAGAAAATACAGAAAGACACTTAAAACTCCAGTGATTGCAGGAATTCAGGGGTACTGCAGTAGGATGAATTGTTGGAGCAAAGGACCTTTTTAGGATAGTGAAATCATTTGCTTTGACACTGTAATGGTGGGTACATTACATTATACACTTGTCAAAACCTATATAACTGTTTAAAACAAAGATTGATCCCTAATATAAATGATGGAATTAGTCAATAATAATAGTGTGTCAACAGTTTTCATCAATTTTAACTAATAATTTATCATAGCAATGCACAATAATAAGAATAAGAAAATCCAGGTATGCAGAATGAGTTGATGTATGGAAACTCTACTTTCTGCATAATATTTCTGTAACCTTAAAACTGCTCTAAAAATCAAATATATACTATATATATTTAAAAAAAAACAACACCACAACAAAAACTCTTAGGAAAAAGTTCTCTCTCCTTAGAAAATCAATGTCACAAAAAAGACTATATAAAGCACAGAAAATAGTTCTGTTAAGATACAAAGAATCTCTAGGTAGATTACATGGAAAGTAAGAACTTTTCACATTTTAATTGTTAGTGAATAAACCAAAGAAGAAATTTCATTACAATTGGGTGACTTCTGCTATAACATCAACACATTTCATAGCTTCTTTTTAGACTCATATAATAATACATCAAAACAACATCAACCACACACAAAGAGAGATAAAGACTTTTTTGCATTCCAGGCACTGAAGGCACACAGGCACATACAGTTCTCATACTTTCAGGCCACTTTCTCGTGTCTTCTGGAAATCATAGTGACCTGGATGAGCAATATCTATCTTTGAGAACTTGCCTCCGAAGCATCTTCCTGAACAATTTTGCCTTGGCTGTAGATTTTTGTAGAGTTTTGTATGGATCTTGGCACACCTGTATAGTGCCCCTTAGCCTACTGCATTCTTTTTGCTTGCTTCTTATCACTAGATAATGAAAAACTTCTGGGAATTCTTGTATGAATTTTATCTTGGGAGCTTAAATCTTTTTCATGGTACTATATACATTGAACAAACTCAGTGATTTTTCACTCATAAAATGAATAATTTATTATTAATCTATGAATGAAATATATAAAATGAGTTGTTAAAATATAAAAAATGTAAACATTATGAAAATCAGAGCCACTTCTTTCAGGGGTACATATCACAGATATCATAGGGGGAGGGATGCTTTTCATAGTAGAGCACAAATTAAGGTCATGACACCTTTGTTTTATCCTCATATAAGGCAATTATCTAACATTTGAAGAAACCATTTTAGCTCATGAGGATTCATTTCTTCATGGCAAAAACAAAAATGTATCCACTGTTTTTTCATCTAAGTTATTTCCAAATTTAAAAATAAGGAAATTTATGAAAAATCTATCTGTAATATATGTCCTGATATAACTGACAGCCTCTTAGAAGTACTAAATGCAGTGAGCCTCTCAATTATATATTTGAGATAGCAACCTCATCAGAGCCTGTTTCATGTCCTTGTTCCTTAGGCTGTAGATTACTGGTTTGAGGATTGGAGATAGCACAGTGCAGAGCACAGAAAGCAGATTGTCAATAACTAAGGGTGTATTTGAAGATGGCTTGAGATAAGCAAAAGCAGTTATGATAAAGACAGTAAAAACTGTGAGGAGGGTGACGCATGTGGAGAAAGTTTTTGATGGACCTACTGTGGTGGGACTCTTCAGCACAGTGGAGAAAATATAAATATAAGAGATCACAATACACATAAAGTAAGACATACCTAAACACATACCAATCCCTACACTTGCATAAACTACCACTAATAATTCAGAGCAGGAAATCCTTAACAATGACAGAACATCACAGAAAAACTGTGGAATCACATTGAAGCCACAGAAGGGCATTGAAAATATACCAGCTGTGTACACAACTCCCAAGAGTCCTTCAGTGGTCCAGGAAGCACTTGCCTTCAGTTCGCAAGTGCCACCATTCATGATGGCCCCATAGTGCAAAGGATCACAGATGGCTGTGTAGTGGTCATATGCCATACCTATGAGAATAAATATCTCACCTGCAGAGAATGTAGTCATTAAAAGTAGTTGGAATGCACACCCTAAAATGGAAATGTAATTGTCATGAGTTAGGCTGTTGGCAATGAACTTCAGGATTGGAACTGACACAAACAAGACATCCAAGGAAGACATGTTCTTTAAGAAGAAATACATGGGTGTATGGAGTTGCAGATCTAGGGTAATTGCAATGATAATGAGGAGGTTACTCATTAGAGCTGGCCGGTAAATCAGAAGGAAGAACACTCCATGTATAACCTGCTGCCCTGGAACATCAGAAAACCATAACAGGAGGAATCCTGTCACCAAAGTGACATTGGTCATGCTAGTAGGTTCTGTTCAGTTCCCGGCAAGGCAAGCTGATATGCAAAAACCAAAATTAATCTATACCATGTAACAAGAATCATACTGATAGAAACATTAATTTTAAAAGAGACATGCGATACCCTCTCTAACTTAAGTATGTGAAGGAAATTATTGTATTATCAATCAAATTTCCATGTCCATTGAATGCACTCAGTTATACTAGAGCCACATTACATGAGACTGCCTGGTAATTGAATTTGTTTATAAAGGATACTTAAGAGGTCTTCATGACAAAATAATCTTCCCCATCCTACCTGGATATTTTTTCCATCTGGTTATATTTGCTGCTAGTTAATTTTAAAAAATACTACCAAATATCTTTTTTCAAAGTTCAAAATGTTTTCACTAGATTTTTAGTTACTGATGCCAAATTACTGAATTATTTATTGAAAAGATGGGAAATATCCATTATATACTAGACAATGATCTAAGTGGTGAAGTTAAACTACAAAGATTATTTTCTGAGAGATTGCCTTATTTAGGAGATAATGAAGATTATATAAACCAACAAATAATCATGAGTTCAGATAGTAGCAACTGCTATTAAAATAGTAAAAGGGTGTTGACATAGAGATTAACTAGGTGCCTGTTTGAGCCTGGGAGTGGAAAGGGCATTTATTGGGAGTGACTTAAAGGCTGAAGTACAAATGAAGAAAAAGAGCCTACAGGCAAAAAACTGAGGTTAAAATGTTTTAGGTAACACATGAATATTTACAGTTTATAAAATAAAAGTGAAGGAAATGGACATTTGTATAAAATGTGAGGAGACAGTATATAGTGAACTTGGGCATGTCTGGTGTTGAGAGAATTCTGAAAATTGTCAGTTTGGATAAATAAAGAACTACCAACAGATAAAAAAGAGTGGGGGAATTGAGAATTAAGTTTCATTCTTTTTGGTGTCTGCCTTAAATTTTCTTAGGAGCTACGGGTTTTTAAAATTGTTTAGAAACAGATAGTATTTTAAGCTTTTACTAAATGAAATTTGAAATTCATAACTTAAAATAATTTAAATCAACCACACAAAGGATTACGTACCAGTTGTACTTAAGGAGAAAATTCCAAACAATTGCATTAGAGAGTGGACATTTTTCTATTCCAAAAAATGTTTTATTTACCACTTGGTGACCTTAAAGTGAAATGGAACACCTAGCTTCCTTTGGAACTATTTATTTCTATTTCAGGTTTTCTGATAAAGGACACAATGGACTCTGCTAAGCTGGGATACTTCTCATTGACTGATGCACCTTAAATTGATGTGGAAACAGTCAATTGTCTTCTTTTTACTTCAAATATGAGGTCAATGGGAATGTTCTATAGTCAAATTGACCTCAGGGAATTATTAAGAAACAAGTCTAATCCATTTAGATTTCCCAAAGGACCTAAGTCTTAGAAGTGTTCTAAATATCCTTCTTAACTTTTTATCTCTTAAGAACATT